>JAYJMB010018588.1:0-43108 GCA_036873735.1 Pouteria campechiana
GGGGGCATTCTGGGAATTCCAGCTCCACCATGGGGGCATTTTGGGAATTCCTTTGGGATTTTCATTAGTAATCTTTAAAAATTAATTTGCATGCACCCCTATTATAGGTACCATGCAATCAATGAGTTGCAAGATAGCATTTGCACACATACATATATAAAAATATTTTTTTTACAAGCTTATTTTCCAAAGTTGATGCACACATTATCTTTAGCACAAAAAAATATTTTATGACACTGTGATTTTTTCATTTTTGTCCACCAAATTTTTTAAAACTTGTTTATTGTATTTGCCTGTCCCGGTTTCGTGCCACCTCAAGTCGGACCGGCTGTGCACCCTCGTGGCGAAATACGCCGTCGTGGTTGGTGAGCTTTGGCAACGCGATGCGTTGGCCTGAGCTGCCTCCTCTGTGCACCAAGTCAGCCCTTCCCAGCCTCGCGACATGTCAGCAGGGGTAAGGCTCCCATGATCTGGCACATCAGCGGACGCACGGCCGACGCATGGTACTCGCCGGAGCCGGCAGGCAGGCGCGTCAGTTGCGCCATTGGGTGCGCGGAACCCACTGTCGCTCGCCGTCCTTGCCGTCTTCGCGTCGGAGTCGGGAGGCAGCAGCTGACGGTCGCTGCGTGTGCACGGAACCCACCGTCGCTCGCCGTCCTTGCATCGGAGCCGGCAGGCAGCCGCTAACGGTCGCTGCGTGTGCGCAGAACCCACCGTCGTCAGCGAACGAGCCCTGCAGGGGGAGCAGCATCGGAGAAGACGATGAAGACGCCCCGGCGTCTCTCCTGCCGGCGGCGTTTCAACGCCTATTCGGGTGATCCATGATTTCGGTGTGGATGCTGCCGCCGCCGATCTTCCTCTCTCATCGCCGAATCTCTAGAAAGAGGGTTTGGACAGCCGGCGTTTTAGCCGCAAATTGCTGCCGTAATGTCACGGGCCGGCCGCCCATCTGCCGATCCGGTTCGTGAATGGCGCTCTGGTCGACGTCTTCTTCTCCGGCAGCCGTTTACTGCACCGGATCCCTGACCCCGGTCGCCGAAAAATGAAGAACAGGGCGTCGGTACACCCTGTTTCCTTACTGGCAGCGACGTCGTCACCGGCTAGTCGTTCTGTCCTTTTCAGGGACTCAGCACTGCCGTCCGACGCCGGCGCTGATTTCGCCACACTGGATCATCCTCCCCGGTCGCCGGCAGACTGCGTCGTACGCATGAAAACCCATCGGTTTTACCCACAGATCATACCTGCGACGCCGCCGTCCGACCGTCAGATGGTCGATCCATCCCGGTCATCAAATTCCCAGCATTATACTGATGCTAAATGACTTTGTTCTGCCGGTTTCTGCTTTCAATCGCCGGAAAGCGGAGGACGGAGCGTTGGTCCGGTCTTCTTCTTCGTCGCTGACGACGCCGCCACTGCTGCCGTCAGGACGGTTTTGGCGCCCCTCTCTTTTTTTCTGCTCGCTGCCAATGACCGACGGGGTTGGCGGACAACCCAGACGGAGACGGCGCCGGAAGTGTCTGTCGCTGACGACGCTGCCATTGCTATCGACGGGACGATTTCGGCGCCCCTCTCTTTTTTCTGCTCGTTGCCAACGACCGACAGGGTTGGCAGACAACCTAGACGGAGACGGTGCCGGACATGTCTGCCACTGACGACGCTGCCATCGCTGTCGGCGGGACGGGTTCGGATCTGTGGCCAATGCACGAGCTCCTCACATGACTTGTTGCTTCGGCACTTTTATCTTCCAACAGACTTGTACCTTGATTCTACATACTAAAATCTTGACAATAATAATTAGTACATAATCTTTAATCAAGTTTTGTTTTGTCATCGAAACCATACATTTATACCAATATCTCCCCCTTTTTGATGATGAAAAAACTTGATTAAAAATTATCTTATAAAAGATAATCTTCCCCTGAATGTATGCAATCTAAAGCATTACAAAGTTTAATCATTCCTCAAGTTGCCATCTTTTGATATTTTCCTTGTCTTGTTTTATGTATATTCTCCACCTATTTATTTAAAATGTATTCTTCTCCTGATTATTTAAAGATTATGTATGTTTACATTTCCTTTTTGAGATAATTTGCATAGTCTTTCTCTCCATTTTTGTCATAAGCAAAAAGAAAAACCCACTTGTATATAGACAAAAAATCAAGAGATAAAAAAACAAAGATGTTTTTCATTTCATTTCAGTACAAGTAAAGATACAAAGCAAGTTGGCCTAGATACAAATATTCTAAGTTTGGAAAGATTGTTGTGGACCTAGAGGAATGTGTTCACAAGGTGGGGGGATGTACATCCAAAACCTGGAAAGGTTTCTTCAAGTTTGAGTTTAGATGGTGGATGGGAAGATGAAGGGTTGGAGATGGATGTAATATACCTGGCTGTTTCATTCCCCTCCTCTTTAAATGCCTAAGATGATGGTGATATGTGAATCAGGGCTATCTGGCAGTGATGAGATTGAAGATGAAAGTTTGCAAAGCCAGAATTTGAAGAAAATTGCTTCTACATGATAGGTGTAAACAGAAGCATTATCATCCCTCTAGGGAAACAATTGAAGAAGTAATGGTTGATTCTTCAATCCCCACCATGTGCTTGTCTTCTCACTGTGATTGTTTCTGAAGTGTTCTTCTCTAAAGAGTTTCATCTTTGTGGTGTAGAGAAGGATTATGATTCATGGGTTAAAATAGATTAAATGTGGGGCCTATACGAGGTGGGTCCTATATGTAGGGAAACAACTCATGTTAAAAATAAATTCAAATGTGATAACAATAGCTATAAGTTAATTCTAGTAAGAAAATGAGGTGTATTTGACCTCAGAAATCAAAATTCAGACATAGTTATGGTAGGGTACTACATAGATGTAACTTCATGTGAGACAAAGTCTAGTCTTATGAAAGTGTATTTATCATTGCAATTTCAAACTCAAAAATATTAAAGATTTTATTCTTAAATCATCACATTTATTATTCCTAATTCTCCTTTAATGTTACAGAAGGTGTCTAATGACAGTGGCTTAGTAAAAATGTTAGCAAGTTGAGCATTTGTGGGCACATATTCTAGACATATATCTTATTTTTCTACATGATTTGTAATGAAATGGTGCCTAATTTCTATATGCTTAGTTCTCAAGTGTAGGGCATGATTCTTTGTCAAGCATATAACACTAGTATCGTCATATTTAATTGGTAATCAAGAAGTTATTATTTCATCCACAGCAATTGGGCACAACAACTTCCAACTGCTATATATTCAGCTTCTGCTGTAGAGAGAGCAATACTAGTTTGTCTTCTACAAACCATGATACTAGATTATTTCCTAGGAATTTATAGGTTCCACTAGTGCTTTCTTCTATCAATTTTGTATCCTCCAAAATCAGCATTTGAATATCCAATGAGTTCAAAACTAGTTCCCTTGGGATAATAGAGTCCTAGATTTGGTGTGTCAACTAGATACTTAAAAATTCATTTTGCTACAGTAAGATTAGACTCTCTAGGACTGGACTAAAATCTAGCACATAAGCATACATTAAAGAGAATATCTGGTCTAGATGCAGTAAGATAAAAAAGAAATTTAATCATCCTTCTATATTTTTTTGATCCACAAGTTTACTCTTTTTGTCTTTATCCAGCCTTGTTGATATACTCATTAGAGTGCTTGCTCCCTTAATTTCTTCTATTTTGAACTTCTTTAGCATTTCTCTAGTATATTTGAATTAGCAAATGTAGTTTCCATTATCTCTTTGCTTAATTTGCAATCAAGGCAGTAGTTCAATTCTCTCATCACACTCATTTCAAATTCATCCTACATGATTTTTGAGAAATCTTGACAAAGTTTTTCATTAGTAACTCCAACTATAATGTCATCCACATAAATTTGAACTATCAAGATATCATTGTTAATATTTTTGGTAAACAACATAGTATCAACCTTTCCTCTCTTGAATTTATGATTACTAAAGAATCTGCTCAAACCTTCATACAAAGCTTTTGGAGCTTGTCTCAAACCATATAGTGCTTTGGTGAGCTTATAGACATGATCTTGTTGATCATCATTTTCAAAACTGGGAGGTTGCACTATATACACTTCTTCACTTAAATGTCTATTTAGAAATACACTCTTTACATTCATCTGAAATAACTTGAAATTCTTATAGAATGCAAAAGTAAGTAGCATTCTAATGGCTTCTAATCTAGCTATAAGGGCATATGATTCTTCAAAGTCAATTCCTTCTTCTTGGGGGCACCCCTTAGCAACTAATCATGTCTTGTTTCTTACAACTAACACACTCTCATCCAGTTTGATTTTAAACACCTATTTAGTTCCAATTACATCAACATTTTCTAGTTTGGCATTAATTTTTATACTTTGTTCCTTTCAAACTAGTTAAGCTCTTCTTACATTGCTATAATTCAATTTTCATCATCTAAAGCTTGATCAATGCTAGTTGGTTCAATTGTAGAGATGAAAGCATAATGACCACAAATATTTTGCATAGACCTTTTCTTGACACCATCATAGATATTACTTATGATTTGTTTTCTAGGATAAGCAGTAATAAATCTCAAATCACTAGGAGGTTGATAGGGAACATTACCTACTCTTACCTCTTCTTCATTTTCTGGACTTTGTATGTCTTCACAGTTTGTGCCATCCTCTTGATCCTTCAATTTGAGCTTCTTCGTATTTGTTGTAGCTTCATTTGCATCACTATCACACTCCTTTCTTGGAGTTACATTTGCTTTATCAAATTTAACATGTATAGACTCTTCTATAACCTATGTTTTCTTAATGTAAACCCTAAATGTCCTACTGTTAGAATAGTAACCAAGAAAGATAGCTTCATTGCTTTTTGGATTAAACTTTTCAAGGTTATCTTTTCCTTTGTTCAGCATCTAGCATGAGCATCCAAAGGCATGAAACTATGAGATATTTGGTTTCCTTCCTTTCCAAAGCTCATATAGGGTTTTCTTTAAGATTGCTCTTATGGTAACCCTATTCAACACATGGCAAGCTGTACTAACTGCTTCTTCCTAGAATCTTTTGGATAATTTACTTTCATTCAACATGATTCTTGTCATTTCTTGAATTATCCTAGTCTTTCTTTTCGCAACTCCATTTAATTGAGGAGCTCTAGGGGATGAGAAACTATGATGAATTCCTTTCTCGTCAGAAAAATCAATAAATTTTCTGTTCTCAAATTCAGCACCATGATTACTGCAGATGGACACAATTGATATTTGTTTTTCATTTTGAACTAGCTTTGAAAATGTATAAAATATTCAAAATGCTTCGCCTTTGCTAGTCAAGAGAATCACCTATGTAAATCTAGTCATCCACTATCACATATACATATCTTTTTCCTCCAAGGGTGACAATGTCTGATAGTCGAAATAGATCCATATGCAATAGTTCCAGGGGTTTGGATGTAGATATTTTATTTTTAGTATGGAAGGATACTTTGGTCTGTTTTGACAATTGATAGAATTTGCATATTTGATTTTTATCATAGTTTAATTTTAGTAGACTAATCATAAGATGCTTTTTCTACAAAAATCTAATATTTGACATACTGATATGTCCCATCCTTTCATGCCAAACCCATTGATCATCTTTTACTACAATTAGGCATTTTTCAAGAATATCATCTAGTTCTACTAGATAATTATTTCCATGCCTTTTTTCGTTGAACAGTAGATCATTGTCTATACTGAATACATTATATGCAGATGGTTCAAGCACAACTTTGTGACCCTTGTCACATAATTGACTAATGCTTAACAAATTGTGCTTGAGTCCTTCTACATATAATACATCCGCTATTCATGCATGGAATAAACCATAAATTTTACCTATTCCTTTGAGAAGGCCTTTATCATTATTGTCGAATGCAACTATTCCTCCATTCATTGGTTTTAATTCTTTGATCAACTTCTTGTTACTAGTCATATGTCTCAAATAGCCACTATCCATGAACCATTCATTACCAGATGTAGCTTTGAGACTATTCAAAGCAAATTTTCTTCTTACCTTTTTGCTACCCAAGTATTGGGTCCAATGATGTTAGTGGAATTATGTGTGGTAGAAGTTTGTGCATATTCTTTATGTTTCTATCTCATCTTTGTACCTTTTGATTGCACTTTTTAGCATAGCAATTATATGCTTCATGTCCAATTTTGTTGGAGAAGTAGCAAGTGTTTGGAATTTTGCTAGGTGCATTATATTCCACTAGTTTTTTTACCCAGGGATAACCCATGAACCTTCTAAAGTTTGGATAGTTTTCCCTTTCTTCTATGAGGTTCACTCCCATGGACCATCCAACAAATTTTTGTGAGTTCTAATTGTCTGACTATTCACAAACAAGTCCCTTTTTGATGGTTTGACCAGTCATTCTCATGAACTTGGTCATATATTCTCCTGGATTGGAGAATTTACTCAACATACTATTTAATATCTTTATCTCTTTCTTTAGATTTCCAACCTCCTTTTGTAGAGATAGATTTCTTTGTGCTAGTATAGAATTTACTTTAAAGTTGTGTCAAAGTGTCTTTTCTTTTGAGTAAGTTTTTGGCCAAGTGATTCAAACTCACTAAAAAGAGAGTTATATGTCTGCTGTAACTCATCAAACCTTTTGCATTTGACATAAGTGCTATTTGAGATTAAAGAGTCAGAAACTATAAGAGTAGTAGGAGTTTACCTCTGTCTCTAATTTCATTATGCATTGCTCTTTGATGGTGATTTGATCTATTGATTCATTCTTCATCTGGGCCATTCAGCATATTCTTACAAGGTGTCCAACTTTATTGTCACCTTTCTCATTTGAGCTTGTCACTAATGAGTCTTCATCATTCACATACATTCCTCTAGCTTGGTTTCTTGAGGACTTCTTGAAGTGTTTTTTTCTTTTTTATCATCCTTCTCGTTCATATTTACTTTTTCTTCATTAGGACACTTAGGAGACGTGTCTGATTCCTCCACATCTATAGCATGTGGGGAGATCCTTCTTTCTTTCAACCATTTTCAACCATGTGGGGACATCGGTGAGTTGATAAGATCATCCACTAGAAGAGTCTTTAGGTCCTTTGCTTACTCTATTGCTGTGATCCTCTGATTTCATGATTCTGGTAGCGCCCTTAATATCTTCATCGGTGTTCAGAATTTGTGACTTCTTTTTCCAAACCTTTCAAAGTGTTAGTAACCTTAGAAAAATAAGTATACATTTCTAATATACTTTCTCCTTCCTTCATTCTAAAATTTTCTAGTTCTCTTATCAACATATTTCTTTTAGTTCCATTGATTTGCTAGGATCCTTCATATATAGACACTAATTTATCCTAGATATCTTTTGCGGCAGTGCAAGAGAACACTCTATCAAACTCAGATGAAGATAGTCCACAAAATAAGGAGTTCATAGCCTTTGTATTATGTTGGAATGAGGTGGCTTTCTCTTTGGTCCATGCATCTATTTTAGTAGTGGGAAGAATGATTCCAACTTTAATACCTTCTAAGATTCTATATTATTGGCTATAATGAATTGTTTCATCCTCAGCTTCCAGTAAGTGAAGTTAGTTCCATCAAATAGGGGTGGCCAGGTAGATGATTGCCCCTCAGTAAATATTTGTAATTAGGATGATGGGTTTGCCATTGGATCACTATAAGTGTTTATGTAGTTTGCTCTGATATCACTTGTTGGTCCCATAAATTAGGCTAAAACTTAAAAGGGGAGGGGTAAATTGGATTCTTAAAAATTATCGCTCAACCCCTTTTAGGATTAGTTATCCCTCTAGCAGTCAATCACTCAATCATTGAATGCTCAAATAAAAAACATATAAAGATTTTTATAGTGGTTCGAGTAAACACTCTACTCCACTCTTCCAAGAACATTTTTAGTTCCACTATTCTCAATAGTAGAAATACAACAATGCTCCCAACACTCTTATAGATTTTAACTCTAGGGGGTATGAACACAGTGCTCCCAATACGCTTCTAGATTCTAACTCTAGGGGTTGTATTCACAATGCTCCCAGCACTTTTCTAGATTTCACCTCTAAGGGGTGTGAATAAATAGCTCTTGTCTACACTTACATAGTCACAACTCTTCTTGCGTCTAGTCTCAACAATTAGCTTAAGGAATTTACAAAGAATGGATATCAAAAGTTGAAGCATAGGTATTTTTTAGTAAGCATAGGGCAAGGTTTCTAAAAATTGAATGTAGAAGTGAATGATCTTCCCAGGAGGTGGTTGTTAGCTTTCAAAGAAAGTTGAGTAAGGTTTCAATGTAAGGCTCTTGACTCTTGAAGAATAGCAGAATGTTTAGCTCAAATCAGTAAATGCTCTCAAAATGATTTTTTAATGATTTCTTGATACTTTGTTACTTCCTCCTGCTTCAAAGATGCTTTAGTTATAGTTGCTTTGAGTTCTAGTAGTTAGTGGTAGATGAGCTCCATTAATGATAGAAGACCATTCTGATTAGCATATTTTGAATTCTCTGACTTCTGCTTGATCCTCATATATTGAAATGTCTATAGTGCCGACTTTGGAGAAGATGATTTCTAGTTTCTTAATAAGCTCTAGTCAAGGTATTGCTATAATGGCTGACTTTTTCATCAATGTAGAAAGGGCATTATTAATCTTAAGAGAAAACCAATGATTTAGTCTTACTATTGCTCATATTTTACTTATGATAGATGAAGTATCTATCCAGATGTTTATAAGACAAAGTTCCTTCATCTTCTGGTTTGTCTTTTGTAAGTAGCAGATGAATCATCCTTTCTAGTGCTTTGTCTTGTGTTTTGTCTATTAAACTATAGAAGCATGGATGACTTGTTTCTTCAGCGCTTCATCTGTTGAGTTGTCTATTATAAGTAACAGACAGAATGTTGGAGCATAGATGAATTTCCTTCATTGCTTCATCTATTGGGTTGTCTTCACTTCTTCCCTTTGTCTGTTCACAGTAGACAATCATTTGCTCACTTTATGATAGAGGAAGTCTTTGCTCTGCCATACGACCTTTACTTCTTTGCTTTGTCTGTTCACAACAGATGATCATTGGCTCACTTATGATAGATGAAGTCTTAGCACTACCATACTACCTTTCACTACTCTGCTTCCGCTTTGTTTGTTATCAACAGACAACTATTGGCTTAACTTTGGCTTGCTTATGATAGACAAAATCTGTTGTATGCATGCTACTTTGTATCTATCCAATATTATCTTCCATTTTAATAGACAAATGGAAATAGTTGAGTGCTTTGTCCACAATGGCACTTCTTCTTTTACTTCTTTACTTGCCCAAGCATAGACACCTTGGAACATGTTTTTTGTGCTCATTTTTTCATAAGACCTACAACTTGATTTTGCATATTAAAATGTTGACAACAACCATTAGTATATAATCGTTAACCAAGTTTTGTTTTATCATCAAAACCATGCATTTATACCAACACTTTCTACTACTTCTTCTTCTGATCTGGATTTTTTTTGTTGTTTTGGTGTTCTAGGTTTTTCACTGATCCAGCCTTGTGATGTTTGCTTGAAACCCATTCTTTTCAAAGTTCTTTCATTAATTATGTTTGAATCCTTAGACTCTTCTCTCTTTTCTCTAGATAGATTTACTCCTACACCTTTGAGAATTATTGTGAAGATCATCCCATAAGGAAGTAGAAACTTCATTGTAGATTTCACTAAATACAGATGATCCACTATAATTTGTTGAAGTTTCACTTTCTTCTTGTTTTAAAAGCCTATAATACTTTTGAATCTTTCTCTAAAATGGAATGCATGGCTCCTATCCTTGGATACACATTGTTTATGACCATTGTGTATTCCAACTTGATATTTAGACTTAGATGACTGGCATGTAAGTAGTTTTCTTTTTCATCTATCTCAACTCCTACCAAGTCTGAGAATAGTCTTGCTCTGCTTGATGGCCATTCTACTTGTTCTTTTTCAATTTCACAAAGATTGAGAACTCTTCTCAAACTATTAATGGATAAGTTTATCTCAACTTCTCCTATCCATGATTTCTGAGTGCTTGAGTTTAGGTTAATGATTAGGGCTTTGACTAATCTAGGATAACAGATCTGCTTATAGCTTAGAAAGTTAGCCCATCTTTGAAATCAAAACTGAACATATACTTCTAACTTCATTTCTCTTTCTCCTAACACTCAAAATTAAACACTCTACCTCTGAATATTTTCTTGTTTTCATACTTTTGAAGATATCGAGAGTAAGCAATTTCTCTATTGAGAAAGATTACCTCAAGAGTATCATTCTCACATCTTACTCTTTTAGAAATACTGATTTTTGGAGGTTCTTCTCTTCCCCTTCTTTTAATGCCTAACTTAGTTCTTTTTATCCTTGCCATCATAGTAGATTGAAGTAGGGATTTGAAAGAGTGAGGATTTCTAACTGTTGAAGAGGATGTAATGGAAGGCCTACGAGTTTGAATTGAGTGGGAAAATGGAGAGTTTCTTCGGAGAGGCGATATTAGATACTCGAAAGGAAATGAGAGTGATTTAGGTTTTCAGAGGTCTTAGAAGGTTTTATAATGATTCAAGATTATCAGATTCACTGATTAGGGTTTCAGTTTCTCCAAAACACTAAGGGAGTCTATCTTCAGAGTCTCTGAAATAAATGTTAGAACAAATGCACGATTTTGATAACAAACAAAATTTGATTAAAGATTATGTACTAATGGTTGTTGTCAAGCGTTTAGTATGCATAATCAAGTTGCAAGCCTTACAAAAAATGAACATAGAAAACATATTCCAAAGCATCAAGGCTTGGGTAAGTAAAGTAGAAAAAGATGAAGTACCATTATAGACAAAGCTCAAATGAAAAGGATTCAACTATCTTCATTCGTCCATTGAAGTGGAGATTATATCTGACAAAAGCAAAATAGTGAGCATACAATAGACTTCATCCACCATAAGTAAGCTACAATCAAGCTAATGATCATCTAATTCAAATAGAAAGGTAGAGAAGTGAAGATAATCTTGCAGTACAATGGAGGTTGTCTAGCAAAGCAAAGAAGTTCATCTAGCGAAGCAATGACATTTGTCTATTCATCTAAACTCATCTACCATCTACAACAGACAAAGGATAATTTATTTATACCTTAATTATTCATCTTTTACCTAGAATAGACAACCTATCAGACGAAGCAATGAAGAAAATTCATCTGCGCTCCAACAATACATTTGTTACTTACAACAGATAACTCAATAGACGAAGTGCTAAAGAAACAAGTCATCTATGCTTCTACAGTTCAATAGACAATCCACAAGACAAAGCACTAAAAAGGATAATTCATCTGTAATTTATCTATTTCTTATAATAGACAATCTAATAAACAGTGTGATAAAATGACATCTCCATGATTCATTTGCTACTTACGAAGGACAAAACAAAAGATGAAGGAACTTTGCCTGATGAATAGTTGGACAGATACTTCGTCTATCATAAGTAAAAGATGAATAATGAGCAAACCAAAACATTGGTCTCCATTCAGCATTAGTGACGTCCTTTCCATATTGATGAAAGAAGTAGCCATTACAGCAATACCTCAACCAAAGCTTATTAAGAATCTAGAAATCATCTTCTCCATGGTCAGCATTGCAGGCATTTCAACAGACGAGGATTATGCAAAAGTTAGAAAATTCAAGTGTATTAATAGAATGGTCTTCTGCTATTAATGGAGCTCACCTACCACCAAGAACTAGAATTCAAAGCAAATATAAATGAAACATCATTGGGCAGGAGGAAGTAATGAAGTATCAAGGAAATTATTAACAAATCCTCTTGAGAGCATTTGTTTATTGATATGAGCCAAAACCTTCTGCTATCTTTCAAGAATCAAGAGCCTTGTATTCAAATATTCCTCAACTTTCTTTGAAAGCTCTCAACCACCTTTCAAGACGATCATTTACTTATGCATTTAACTTCAAGAAACCTTCCCCTGTGCTTATTGGGAAATACCCATGCTTCAACTTCTTATATTCATTCTTTGTAAATTCCTTGAGTTAGTAGTTGAGATTAGATTCAAGAAGAGCAGTAACTATCTTAGTGCAGATAAGAGCTATTTATTTATGCACCTTAGAGCTTGAATCTAGAAGAGTGCTGGGAGCACTGTTATTATGTCTCCTATAACTAAATCCAAAAGAGTGCTAGGAGCATTATATTTATGCCCCCTAAAGCAGGAATCTAAAAGAGTACTAGGAGCACTATCATATTTCTGCTATTAGGAATAATGGAACCTAAGACACTTAGAGAAAAGTATTCTTGGAAGAGTGGAGTAGAGTGTTTGCTTGAATCATTATAAAAATCCTTATGCCTTATTTATTTGTGCATTGATTGATTGAGTGATTTGAATTGATTGTCAAAGAGATGATTAATTCTAAAGGGGTAGAGCAATAATTTTTAAGTACCCAATTCACTCCTCCCCTTTTGGGTTTTTGCCTAATCTTTGAGACCAACAAGTGTTATAAAGCAAACTACATAAACACTTGTAGTGATCCAATAGCAAACCCACCCTCCTCTTCATTGAGGGATAATCATCTACCCAACCAACCCTATTTGATGGAACCAACTTCGCTTACTAGAAGTTGAGGATGAAGCAATTTATTATAGCCAATGATATAGAGTCTTAGAAGGCCATCAAAATTGAAATCACTCTTCCTACTATTGAAGTAGATGCATTAACTAAAGAAGAAGCCACCTCAATCCAAATTAATGCAAAGGCTATGAATTTCTTATTTTGTGGACTATCTTCATCGTGATAGAGTGTCCTCTTATACTACTGCAAAAGATATTTGGGATAAATTAATATCTATATATGAAGGGTCTTCACAGGTCAAAGGAACTAGAAGAAATATGTTAATAGGAGAACTAGAAAATTTTAAAAGGAAAGAAGGAGAAAGTATATCAAAAATGTATGCTCATTTTTCTAAAGTTACTAACTGATGGTTCAAATTATAATTCCTCACAACTATACAGACATATAGTAGTATAGTGTGCAATGCAAGGGTTGATCCCACAGAGAATGGTCAAACCAACTTAATTAATTTTAGTTACTGAACTATCTTAAGCTTAAAAAAATGTATTGAGAACTAAATAAACAAGGAATAATGTCTAGTATAATTTCAGAATTTTAGAAGTTTAATGGAATGCAAGTAAATCAATGACTAAAAATAATGTAGAAAGATTTACAAGATGCAAAAGGCTAGGGATCCAATTTCACCACTAGATGATACCCCGCTGCTAAATAGAATGTTGGATTCAATGCATCACTTGGGTTGGTTCTTTCAAAAGTAAGATTATTATTGTTAGGTATGCAGGTTTAAATCAAGTGTTTTCACTCATTCTAATAACCCATGGTGTGTAGCATAATTAAGGTGAAAACCCATTAAGCTCAAGAACATAAGAACCAAAATAGTATGGTTTAACATATGTGTCTACCTTAACCATCTATCCTTCTCATTCAAGGAAACTCATGATTTAACATATGGTTTCTACCTTAACCATGCTTTAATAATTAATCTAACTTATAATATTAGTAATCAAGCAATAAAATAAGTTAAATCATTGCAAAATAACATCATGAATGAAAAAATATCATATAGCCATTAATATCCACCAATCCACATAATAAAGAGTATCAAAAAGGGTTACATCTTCACCTTAGAAAAAGAGATTTATTTCATAAGAAAAATTAAAATAACTCCGTTTGATAGGATGATCACAATGAAGAACATCTTATCTTCTTCTTCTTCTTTCTTACTTGCAATCTCTCCTTTTGCTCCACCAGAAAACTCCAAGAATTTGGTCTCCAACCTCAGAAAGAACTCTTCAAAGTAGAAGTGAGAAGAACTCAAAAAACCCTAACTCTCTTGCTTAAAAACCCCCTAGCTACACAATGTAGAAAATCTGCAAAAATTTTGGGCCACCACTAGAGTTGGCAGCGTTGGCTTGCTGTCCTGGCTATGGTGGTGGTCATGGGTCCTGGCGTCGATGGCACCAGGTGGGGGCCGGTAGCACTGGTTTGATGTCTCCTTTATAGCTTGATTTTTAGCTCATTTTCATCTATCTTCTTTTTCATCCTTTGGGCCTCATCTTTTCTTTCCATTTTTTCTTCTTTTCCATCTTCAAAGCACCAAGAAAATTCAACAAACAAGTATGAAATTCATTTAAAAGAAATAAGGATTTGCAAATAACTAAGCCTAAACATGTGTAATGTAAGTGAATAAAATTCACTCATCAAATACCTCCAAACTGACTCATTTACTTATCCTCAAGCAAAATAAAAACAAATAAACTCCTAAAAGACACAAATATCACATAGCAAAAATGCACAAACTCACAAAGGACACAATGAACATTGATCTTAGTTATTAATCAAAAACCTCCATAAAATAAGCATAGTTAAGAATAGCTATCAAGATATCATGTATGTCTTTCAATTTTTAACCTGAGCCTTTTTCTTTTCACCTTAGATTCCATGTGCATGTTCAAAAGTTATACTCATTTCAATTTGCATCTTTTCAGCAATCCAGATATAATGCAACCTTGAGAATTTGCAAATTAAACTAATGAGACTACTTTAGATGAGCATTTAGTATTTTTTTGGGCTCTATTACTATCACATTCCTCATATTTATTTATTATTATTATTATTTTGAATGGGATCTCCCTATTGCTTGGGTTATATTACTATCACACCTCAAAACTTGTTTTCTTTCCCATTCATAGAGATGTGATCCCCTTTATAGACAATGAGCTTTTACTCTTGTTTTTCTTTTAATGCTTGTCCCAATATAGTTACAATGTATTCTGGAATTTAAATTAAACCATGCATACTTAGTCTCCTAAACTTATGATAAGCACTCAAAGATTTTGAAAGAAATGGCTAATTCAATGTGATTAATGTGTATAAAGAATCTGTAGCAAATTAGACAAAGAATCAAGTCAAGCATTGCAGACATCTATCATTTTGAACTTAACTATTGTCAAATGTTGCATACTTATTATAGGTTTGATATGATGACCCTGATCAATGTTCAAAACACTCAACTCTCCAAACATAACTATAATCAAATATGGCACTTAATATAGAGATTTAAACATAATGCATAGAGATTTAAACATAACGCATATAGTATTCAAACTAGACAAACCACCTAGACACAAAACACACAAACTAAACAAACTGCAACAACCCCCAAACTTAGACAAAACACACCCCAACTCAAAGCTTCTTCTTGTACATCAGGAAGTGGTGGTGGAGTTGGGAAAACAAAGGAGCTGTATCCTTGTGATATGTTGCAACTCTAGAGCATAGCGGTCAGAAGATTATTGTGGTCCACCATATATTTATACATTTTCCCCTAGTCCTTCATCATTTGCCTCTAATAAGATTGAACACCCATTAGGGATGCTTGGAGATCAGCAAGTGAAGGGGCTTTAGAAGAAGACTCCTTCATGGGTCTTTGTAGAGGAGAGCTTGGTGGTGAAATTGAAGGACTTGCCCTTGCACTTCTATGTGTTGTGTTCTCAAACGTATTTATGAAAGTATCGTTGATTACTGGAAGAGTTGTTGAAGTTCCTCTTGAGTAATGGTAGGAACTCCAGCCATGAGACATAACTGGCAAATGAGTGAAGGGTGTCCTAGTCCACTTGCGAGCCTCCTTATGATGAAAGAGATAATGGAGTGCTCAATCACTCAGCCCACATCAATGGACAACCCTATTTGAATAGCATAGTTAAGAATAGCTTGCTCCCTAGTAACAGTAAACACATGGTTAGAAGGCAACATTTTTATTGAAATGAAATAGTGTCATGCCTTGCTTGTTGCCTGCAAATGCCCTCTTGGAAAACTTATTACCCTATCATTCTGAGTCTTCTACTTGTATCTTGATTGAGCAAGCTAAGATATGATGGCCTTATAGTCAGATCCTTGCTCAATCCAAGCTGAGTATTTATCTTCTTCAATGTCACCCAACTCATAAACTTGGTTGATAGCAATTCTATCAAAAGTGACCATCTTTCCATGTACTAGTGCTTTAAGTTCTCTTGGGTTTGCTTTGAAATATTCTTGGGCATTGACATAAAACTCCCTAACCAGTGGCACCATTGTCGCTTTCGGTTGAGCTATAAAGTGCATCAAATGTCGAACTTGAAGAAGATCACTATATCACTATAGATTATGTCGAAGCCCCTTTCTCTTATACCTTCTCAATTCACTAAAAAGTTTTTAAAGATGTCTTTAGCTCAGTCATTAAAGAACATGGGTTTAGGTGGTGCATTAGGATCTCTTGTCTGCCTCTTCCTTGAGGGTCCAGCACAAGTAGATTTCCTTATAGGCATGGTGACAAACCCAAGTATAATGAAAATAGTAACACAACAACTCGGGCAATCAAAATGAAGCAACTCTACCAAGCCTCCTTTTGACCAAACCACACAACTCTACTTTACTTTGAAAAAACAATAACCACTATCAAGAATATGTGCTTACACCATAAGAAAGAGGTCACTTTCTTCACCAAGGCATTTCATCAAACATGTAGCATGCACTTTGGAAATTCTCAATGGATGCCTTGAAAGGATTTCCAAGTCAACTTCAATATACACTCACTCGTCTTACATACATACTTGCAACATTCACCAAACAAATACCACACACAACCTAGCATAAGCAATTCATCAAACACTTGATGCGCACAATGTCAAGAGAGCTCCCATACATAGAAACCCAACTCCAACTCTTCTCAAATCACCACAAAAGCAAACCACTTCAACAAGAATATCAATAGAAGAAGGAATGAGTTGAACTAAGTAACTTGTGATTCCAAAAAGATGTGCAAGAAGTTGTCAAAACCAACTTGAGAAAATGGTGAAGAAGATGAGGAATAGTGGAATGGGTGACACAAATCTAAGGATAAAGATGGAAGAGAGAAGTTTTGGGGAGTGAATACTTGAGTTCTGGGATGATGGAATGGGTTTAGGGTTCTGGGGAAAGGTAATGGAGATAAGGAGAAAGAGGGAGGGAGAGCTCACTTGAAAAGATGGGTGGGAAGGGAATGGGGCATGCATGCATGAGTGACAGTATTAAGTGGCCGGGAGGCAGCGTCGCCCACTGCCCTCACGTGAATTTTTTTTCTTTTGACATGTCCAGCGTTGATGGTGCTCACTCGCTACCTCCCCTTACCTCCTTTGATTCTCTAGTGCTAGAGGCACCCTGTTGCTGCTCCCAACATAATTTTTGTCAATTCTCCATGCATATTTTTCATTCCCTTCTTAGAATTTAACTTGTTTTGCTCACAAATTCCTTCTTTCATAAAAATAACTTACCAATCACAAAATAACAATATATTAAGCATAACAAATATGAAAATATCAACATAATCTAACAACTTAATAATCAAAGCAAGTTTTTTTAAACTAATGCAACTAACATCCTTATTAACTATGTTTACGAAATTGAAATAACTGAAAGATAAAATAGCTTGGGTTGCCTCCCAAGTGTACTTTATTTAACATTTGAGTAAGATGGACTCCCTTTGTCTACAAATTTTCAATTTCCCATAATTCATTTAGTTGCATTTGCTTCTTCAGTTCAATCGCTCCATGAGGAAACACTTGTGTGCTAAGGAATGGACCGACCCAAAGTTATTTTAATTTTCTTGGAAACAAATGCAAATGTGAGTCATAAAGCAAAACATCCATTCCAGACTCAATGTACCATTTACAAATGACTTCATCATGATATTTCTTAGTTCACTCCTTGTAAATCTTACCATTCTCATATGCCTCATTCCTCAGTTCCTCAAGTTCACGAAGCTGAAGTTTCCTCTACTCTCCTGCATTTCTCATATCATAATTCAGATGTTTAATAGGCCAATAGGCCTTATGCTCCAACTCAAAAGGAAAATGGCAGGCTTTCCAAAACATGTCTATATGGATTCATTCCAATTAGAGTTTCAAAAGCAGTCTTGTATGTCGACAAGGCATCATTCAACTTCATTGCCCAGTCTTTCGTTGCAATGTTCACAGTCATTTTTAGAATTGCTTTTATTTGTCTGTTGCTGACTTCTACCTACCCCAATGTTCGTGGATGATAAGGTATTGCAACCCTGTGAGTGATGTTGTACTTTTTTAACAGAGTTACAAAAACCTTATCACAAAAATGAGTTCCCCTATCACTAACGATTACTGTTGGAGTGCCAAATCTGGAAAAAATCCTATCTTTCAAAAATCTCAGCACAACATTAGTATCATTAATCTTAGTGGCCATAGCTTCAATCCACTTGGACACATAATCCACAGCAAGCAAAATATATAGGTTTCCATTGGATTGTGGGAATGGACCCATGAAATCAATTGCCTACACATCAAAAAGTTCAATGACAAGGTTACCTATAAGTGGCATCTCATCCCTCTTTCCAATGTTTCCTATTCTCTAACATATGTCACACATAGCACAAAAAGCATGAGCATCCTTAAAAATTGTTGGCCAATAAAATCTAAATTGAAAGACTTTGAGATTCTTCCCTCCAAAATGCCCTCCACAACTAAATGTGTGGTAATGTCTTAGAATACTCTGCTACTCATCTTTCGAAATGTAACAGCTAATGATTTTAGTCTGGGCATATTTTGAACAAGATTGAGTTATCCTAAAAATAATGCCTTCCCATTGACAACAACTTCCTTCTTCCCTGTGAAATCAACAGAGGATAAAAAATTCCTTTAACTAAGTAATTTACAATATCAATGTACCAAGGTTCACTCTCCTTTAGTGAATACAATTGCTCATCAGGAAAGATTTCATTGATAGGAATGTTTTCCTTTTCTCTTTCCTCCTCAAAGTCATTCCTTCCACCAGTCTGGATAGATGATCTGTTGCAATATTCTCATAGCCCTTCTTGTTTTTGATTGTTAGATCAAACTCTTATAACAATAAAATCTACTCGATCAACCTTTGAAAAGTTGTAAGGGTATTGCACAAACCAAACAATATCCTCCGATATGCAAAAGTTCTAAACGGGTAGGTAAAAGTGGTTTCTCCTAATCTTCTAGGGCAATTGGAACTTGATTATAATCTAAAAAACCACCCAGAAAATAGTAGTAAGCATGACTTGCTAACCTTTCAAGCATCTATTCAATAAAAGGAAGGGGAAAGTGATCCTTTCTTGTGACTACATTGAGTTTCCTGTAGTCAATGCACATCCGCCACACTATAGTTATTCACATTGACACCAATTCATCATTGTCATTTCTTATAATAGAAATACCAGACTTCTTTGGCACCACATGCACTAAACTTACCAATTTGCTATCAGAGATTGGATAAATAATACATGCATCCAACAATTTGATCACCTCTACTCTCATAACTTCCTTCATATGTGGGTTAAGTCTCCTCTAAGCTTCTTTGAAAGTCTTTGAATCATTTTCCACAAACTTTTGTGTATGCACATAGTGGGGATGTTTACTAAGGTCCACCCTATAGCCTCTTTTTGCTCTTTGAACACATTCATCAGCTCAATTTCTTCATCAACAGACAAGTCAGAACCAATAATCACTGGAAAAGTATTATTTTCACCAAGAAATACATACTTTAAGTTTTGAGGTAATTGCTTTAATTCCAATTGGGGTGATGTAACAGATGGTTGTTCCACTTTTGGGTTCACATGTGACAAACCTTCATTAGAACCTTCTCCTTCTTTGACTTGCTCTACTCTATCAAGTTCAGCTTTTAAATTCATCACCTCTTCATCCTCCTCTAGTCCATCTGCAATGAGTACCAGTTCTAGTTTATCTAATGTCTCCTCCTACACAAAAGTTGACAAAATAAGTGAGTCTAATTCATCAACCTGAAAACATCTACTGGCATCTAAAGGTATTGATAAAGAATTACACAGTCATCTTTAACTACCCATTCTGCACATCTATGAATGTCTTACTGGTTGCCATAAATGGACATCCTAGAAGAATAGGCACTTCTCTTTCTGGTATCCTTTGTATTTCCAAGTCAAGCACAATAGAATCTGCAGGAATAATCAGTTTATCAATCTACACAAGAATGTCCTCTATAATGCCTCTAGGATATTTTAATGATCTATCTGCAAGTTATAGAAACATTGTAGTGGGTTTCAATTCTCCCAATCCAAGTTGCATATAAACAAAATAAGGCATCAAATTAATGCTTACACCTAAGTCTAGCATTGCCTTTACCTTGTTTGTCCCTCTAATAGTGATTGAGATATTGAAATTACCTGGATCCTTGAGTTTTGGGATAAGGTTTGTCTGTAAAATCACACTGGCTGCTTTTGAAACTAGAACTTTCTCATGTGTCTCATACTTAAGCTTTCTTGTTTTAGTTCCTCCAAAAATTTAGCATAAACAGGCATATTCTTTATAATATTAAGCAAAGGTAAATTAACATTAACTTTGAAAAGGATATCATAAATATTAGAAAATGATTTATCAAATTTACTTTGCTTTAGCCTTCCTAGAAAAGGGACAGGAGGATCATACAGTGGGGGTGCTTTGTAGTTGATAGGAGGATCAACTACTGGAAACACTACTTTCTTTGGATGCCCCTCTTCCTCAGTATTTTTCTTGCCTTTCTCCATTCCTGTAGAAACAATTGAACTATCAATATCTTCTCCAACCTTATTATCAATTACCTTTCCACTCTTCAATGTTGTTATTGCTTTTCCTTACTCAAGCTGGCTAGGCAACTTCCCAGGTGTATGGCTCTATACTACTTCTGCAATTTGTCCTAACTAAGTTTCCATCTTTTTCATGGATGCCTCCATGTTAAGGATTCTAGAATTAATGTTTTGGAATTTTGTTGCATTGTTCTAGAATTGGGTTCGTGTTGCTTGAATGAAACTCTACATGATTTCTTCAAGCATAAGCTTCTTTGGTTGAGGTTGAAATGAAGTTCCAGCTTGATTCTAATTTCTTTCATTATTCCAAGAGAAGTTAGGATGATTTCTCCAACTAGGATTTTAAGTGTTTGAGTAAGGGTCATTCCGTGGCCTCTAGTTGTAAAAGTTAATTGTATTAGCCTACTCAGCATCACTTGCAAAATATTCATTTGAAGAGCAAACATTAGGTGAATGTCTTGAATTACCATAAAAAGAACAAACCACTATTGGAGTAGGTTGTGGTTGCTTCATGTGCACCATCATAGAGCACATTGCCTTTGTCTGCTTAGCCATCTTTGACATCTGTATTGATAGATCAAAATTAGAATTCACTTCATAAAGTCCCCTAGATCTACATCTTACACTTTTCTGTTGAGAATTTACTCCCAACATCTCATATAGCTCATAAGTTTCTTCCGAAGTCTTTTCTCCCATGGCTCCACCTGCAACATTGTCAACCATAGCTTGGCATGGTTGTGTCAGTCCATAATAGAAAACTTGGTTAAGCAACTCAAGTGGATATCTATAATGAGGGCATTGAAACAAAATTACTTTAAAGCTTTCCCATGCCTCATAGAAAGCTTCACCATCCAATTGAGAGAAAGTAGTTATTTTGCTTCTCAATTCAGTAATTTTAGCATGAGAGTAGAATTTACCATTGAACTCATTATAAACTGCTCCCCAAGTTGTAATGAGCCTAGAGTTACTATCATAAACCATGTCTTGGCTGCATCTTCAAAGTGTAATTTTCTCATACATAACTAATCTTCTACTAGCCCCTGCAATGGAAATGTTTGGATGGTTGCATATAAATCACGCATGAGAGTCAATAGATCCTCTAAAGCTATCCCATGAAAAGATGGAAGCATGTTAAAATGAATATGTTTAAAGTCATAATTTCTAGCATCCTCATCCAACACAATGCATGAAGGTGAAATCCCATAGTAGGGCATGCAAACTCTTTCATTAATTGTTGAGCTTGTTGAGCATGTTGCGCTTATTGAGCCACTCAGTTCTACACGTTGTCAACCATGTTTACTTGTTCTCCTTCGCTTAAAGCCTCTATTTTAATTTCCACTTTATTAGCACAATTTTTTAATGAAAATAGAGTAGGATTCAGAGTTCTCCTTCTATGCGTTCACAATACTGTAACGGAAAGAAGGAAATAATTAAAAATAATCTTATATACAATTATACATAAGAACAAAGAGAAAAAATGTAACTAATCTTAATCAAATCAATTTGGAACCATTCCTTGGCAACGACACCAAAAATTTGATGGTTCAAATTATAATTCCTCATAAATGTATGGACGTATAGAAGTATAGTGTGCAATGTAAGGGTCGATCCCACAAAGAATGGTCAAACCAAATTAATTAATTTTAGTTACTGAACTACACTAACCTTAAAAAAATGTATTTATAATTAAATAAATATGGAACAATGTTTGGTATAATTTTAGAATTTTAGAAGTTTAGTAGAAAATAATTAAATCAATGACTAAAAATAATGTAGGAAGAATTGCAAGATGCAAAAGTGTAGGGATCAGATTTCACCAATAGATGATACCGCTTTGCTAATGGAATGTTGGATTCAATACCTCACTTGGGTTCATTCTTTCTAAAGTAATATTATTACTGTTAGGTGTGTGGGTTTAAGTTAAGTATTTTCACTTGTTACAATTAACTATGGCATGTAGCATAATTGAGGTGAAAACCCATTAAGCTCAAGAACATAAGAACCAAAATAGTATGGTTTAGCATATGGTGCCTACCATAATCATCTATCCTTCTAATTCAAGAGAGCTCATAGTTTAGTATATGATGTCTACCTTAACCATGCTTTGATAATTAACCTAACTTATAATATTGGTGTTCAAGCAATAAAACAAGTTAAATCATTGGAAACAACATCATGATTGAAGCAAGATCATATAGTCATTAATATCTAACAATCCACATAACAAAGAGTATCAAAAAGGGTTACATCTTCATCTTAGAAAAGAGATTTAGTTTAAAAATAACTCCCTTTTATAGGATGATAACAATGAAGAACATCTTCTCTCCTTCTTCTTTCTTACTTGCAATCTTTCCTTCTTCTCCAACAAAAAACTCCAAGAATTCAGCCTCCAAACCTCAGAAAGAACTCTCCAAAAATAGAAGTGAGAAGAACCCCAAAAACCTTAACTTTCTTGCTTAAAAACCCCTCAGCTATGCAATATAGAAAATCAACAAAAATTAAAGGCTACCGCTAGTGCCGATGGTGCCGGCTTGTTGTCTAGGCGGTTATGGTGGTCATGGTTCCTGGCGCCAGTAATGCCAGGTGGGGGCTGGGGGCGCCAACTTGATGTATGCTTTGTAGCTTGATTTTTAGCTCCTTTTCATCTATGTTCTTTTTTATCCTTTAGGCCTCATCTTTTCCTTCCATTTTCTCTTCTCTTCCATCTTTAAAACACCTTGAAAATTGAATAAATAAGTATGAAATTCATTTTAAAAAATAAGAATTTGCAAATAACTATGATTAAACATGTGTAATGTAAGTGAATAAAATTCACTCATCACTAACACTTTGAAAGGATTGAAAAAAAGCTACAAATTCTAAATAGGTAATGAAGATACTAAGGGCTCTACTAGAATCTTGGAACCAAAGGATCACAGCGATAGAAGAAACAAAGGATCTGAATACTCTTATAGTGGACAATCTTATCAGCTCATTGATGTAACACGAGTTGATCAAAAGTAAGAGGGAGGAGCCAACAAAGCCAAAGAAAAGTATTACTCTTAAAGTGATAAAAAAAAGCAGCAGTGATCTGGTATCAGAAACTGAAGACGATATGGCCATGTTGGTCAGAAACTTAGAAAGTTTGCAAGAAGCAGTAGAGGCAGCACCTCAAGAAAAAAACCTGGATAACAGAAGAAAATGGCTGAAAGAAAGAAGGATCTCTTCACATGCTATAGATGTGGAGGGATTGGACACATGTCTCCTAAGTGTCCCAATGAAGAAAAAGTGATAATGAATGAGAAGGATGAAAGAAAAGAAAAGAAAAGAAATACTTCAAGAAGTCTTCAACAAATCAAGCCAAAGGTATGTACGTGAATGATGATGACTCATCAGGGACAAGCTCAAGTGATAAAGGTGCCAATGAAGTTAGATACCTTGCAAGAATATGCTGCATGGCCCCGATGGAGAATGAATCAAGAAATCAAATCACTATCAAAGAGCAATGCACAATAGAGCTAGAGACAAAGGTAAACTCCTACTACTCTTATAGTTCTGACTCTTCAAGCTCAAATAACACTTGTATCAAATGCAAAAAGTTTGATGAGTTACAACAATCATACAACTCTCTCTTCAGTAAGTTTGAATCATTTATCCAAAAACTTACTCAAAAGAAAAGATACTTTGATACAACTGTCAAAGTAAATTCTATTTTGGTAGAAAGAAATCTATCGCTATAAAAAGATGTTGAAATCTGAAGAAAGAGATAGAGATATTAAATAGTATGTTAAGTAAATTCTCTAATCCAAGATAATCTGTGACCAACTTCATGAGAATGACTTGTCAAACGAACAAAAAGGGACTTGGTTGTGAATGGTCAGATGATGAAAATTCATAAAAATTTGCTGGATAGTCGAAGGGAGTGAACCTCACAGAAGAAGAGAAAACTGTCCAAATGATAGAACGTTCATTAGCTATCCCTGGTAAAGAAACCAATGAAATATAGTGCACCAAGCAGAGTTCCAAATACTTGCTATTTTTGCAACAAAATTGGACATAAAGTGTATGATTGCTATGACAAAAAGATGCAAACAAAAGGTGCAAAAATGAGATGGAAACCTAGGAAATATGCACAAACTTCTACCACACACAATTCCACTGATACCATTAGGCCCAATACTTAGGTACCAAAGAGGTAAGAAGAAAACTTGCTTTGAATGCAGGTAAGTCTCAAAGCTATATCTAGTAATGCCTGGTTCAGGATAATGGCTGCTTGAGACATGTGACCAGGAATAAGAAGTTGTTTAAAGAATTAAAATCGATAAATGGAGGAACAGTTGCATTCAATAACAATGACAAAGGCATTATCAAAAGGATAGGTAAAATTTATGATTTATTCAATGCATGCATAGAGGATGTATTATATGTAGAAGAACTCAAGCACAATTTGCTAAGTATCAGTCAATTATGTGACAAGGGTCACAAAGTTGTGTTTGAACCATATGCATGTAATGTATTCAATATAGACTATGATTTACTATTCAGTGGAAAAAGACACAGAAATATTTATCTAGTATAACTAGATGATATTGTTGAAAAATGCTTAATTGCAGTCAAAGATGATCCATGGGTATGGCATAAAAGGATGGGACATATCGATATGTCAAATATAAGATCTTTGTGGAAAAAGGATCTTATGATTGGTCTACCAAAATTAAACTATGAAAAAAATCTAATATGTAAATCCTATCAATTGTCAAAACAGACCAAAGTATCCTTTCATCCTAAAAATAAGGTATATACATCAAGACCTCTGGAACTATTGCTATTTGGACCATTAGACATTCTCACCCTTTGAGGAAAAAGATATGTATATGTGATAGTGGATGACTACTCTAGATTTACAAGGGTGATTCTCTTGACTAGCAAAGACAAATCATTTTCAATATTTTATACATTCTCAAAGCTATTTTAGAATGAGAAACAAATGTCGATTGTGTCTATCCACAGTTATCATGGTGCTGAATTTAAAAAAGAAAAATTTATTAATTTTTGTGACGAGAAAGGAATTCACCATAGTTTCTCATCCCCCAATACTTCTCAATAAAATGGAGTTATGGAAAGAAAGAATCGGACAATTTAGGAAATGGCAAGAACCATGTTGAATGAAGTAAAGTGTCTAAAAGATTATGGGGAGAAGCAGTTAATACAGCTTACCATGTGCTGAATAAGGTTACCATAAGAGCAATCTTAAAGAAAACTCCATACGAGCTTTAGAAAGGAACGAGACCAAATGTCTCATATTTTCATTCCTTTGGATGCTCAAGCTATGTGCTAAAAAATGGGATAGATAACCTTAGAAAGTTTGACCCAAAAAGCGATGAAGCTATCTTTCTCGGTTACTCTTCTAATAGTAGAGTATTGAGAGTATACATTAAGAGAACATGGGTTGTAGAAGAGTCAATACATGTTAAATTTGATAAAGCAAATGTATCCTCGAGAAAGGAGTATGATAGTAATGCAGATGAATCTACAACAAATATAAAGAAACTCAAACTAAAGGATCAAGAAGATGACTCAAATTGTGAAGACATTCAAAGGTCAAAAAATGAAGCGGGGGTAAGTACAGGTAATGTTCCTTATCAAACCTCCTACTGATTTGAGATTTATTAGTGATCATCCTAGAAAATAAATCATAGTTAATGTCTATGATGGTGTCAAAACAAGAAGATCTATGCAAAATGTTTGTGGTCATTATGCTTTCATTTCTACAATTGAACCAACTAGCATTGATCGAGATTTAAATGATGAGAATTGGATCATTGCAATGCAAGAAGAGCTTAACTAGTTTGAAATGAACAAAGTATGAGAATTGGTTCCAAAACCAGAGAATGTTGATGTAATTGGAACTAAATGCGTGTTTAGAAACAAACTAGATGAGAGTGGATTAGTTGTAAGAAACAAAGCATGTTTAGTTGCTAAGGGGTATTCTCAAGAAGAGGGAATCTACTTTGAAGAATCATATACCCCTGTAGCTAGATTAGAAGCCATTAGAATGCTACTTGCCTTTGCATCCTATAAGAACTTTAAGTTATTTCAAATGGATGTAAAGAGTTTATTTCTAAATGGATATTTAACCAAGGAAGTGTATGTAAACCAATGTCCAGGTTTTGAAAATGATGATCAACCTGATCACGTCTGTAAGCTCACCAAATCATTATATGGTTTGGGACAAGCTCCAAGAGCTTGGTATAAAAGACTAAGCAATTTCTTAAGTGATCATAAATTCAAGAGAGGAAAAGTTGATACTACCCTATTTATCAAAAATATTGAGAAGGATACCTTGATAGTTCAAATTTATATGTTTATATGGATGATATTTTTTTCAGAGCTACAAATGAGAATCTCTATCAAGACTCCTCAAAGATTATGCAAGTTGAATTTGAAATGAGTATGATGGGAGAATTGAACTACTTCTCAAAGAGATAATAAAAACTATATTTGTTAATCCAAATATACTTGAGAGCTACTAAAGAAGTTCAAAATGGAAGAAATTAAATCAGCAAAGCACTCTAATGAGCACATCATCAAGGCTAGACAAAGATGAAAAGGGTAAACTCGTAAATCAAAAGCAATATCAAAGTATTATTGGATCTCTTCTTTATCTTATTGCATCTTGACCAAATATTCACTTTAGTGTGCGCTTATATGTTAGATTTAAGTCTAGGCCTAGGGAATCTTATCTTACTACAGCAAAACAAATTTTTAAGTATCTGGTTGACACACCAAATCTAGAACTCTATTATCTAAAGGGAACTAGTTTTGAACTAATTGGATATTTAGATGCTGACTTTGGAGAATACAAAGTTGATAGAAGAAGTACTAGTGGAACCTATCAATTTCTAGGAAATAGTCTAGTATCATGGTTCTCTAGGAAACAAACCAGTGTTACTCTATCAACAGTAGAAGCCGAATAAATAGCAGTTAGAAGTTGTTGCATCCAATTACTATGGATGAAATAACTTCTCGATTATGGACTAAGCTATCGAGACATACCCATTAAATGGGATAATACTAGTGTCATGTGCTTAACAAAGAACCTTGTTCTACATCTAAGAACCAATCATATAAAAATTAGGTACCACTTCATTAGAGATCATGTAGAAAAATATGACAAATGTGATCATCTGAGAGTAAAATTTTTAATGATACCATGTATGAAATTGCAATGTTAAATATGCCTTCATAAGACTAGACTTCGTCTCAGATGAAGACAAAGTCAATTACTTTCGTATAGTGCTCTCCTCTCACTTTGTCTGAACTTTTGTTTTCAAGGTCAAGTATACCTCATTTTCTTGCCAGAATCAATTTACAACTATCGTTATCACATTGGACTCTATTTTTAGCATGAGTTATTCTCCCTTTCCAAAAAGATCATATCAATTACCTTATATAGCTCCCACATTCAATCTATTTTAACCCCTAAGTCACAATCCTTCTCTGCACTATAAAGATGAAGCTCCTCAGAGAAGAACACTTCGAAAGCAAACATAGCAAGAAGACAAGCGCATGGTGGGGACTGAAGAATCAACCATTTCTTCTTCAATTGCTTCCTTATGATAATGCTTCTATTTACAGCTATCTTACAAAAGCGTTTCTCTTCAAACTCTGGCTTTGTAGATAACATTCTTTAATCTCATCACTGCTAGATAGCCCTGATTCATATATTACCATCATTTGGGCATTTGAAAAGGAGAGGAATTGAATAAATAAGTATATTACATCTATCTCCAACCCCTCATCTTCCCATCCACCATCTGAAACCTTGGTTTCTCACACTTGAAGAAACCTCTCAAACTTTTGGATGCACATCCCCCCACCATGTGAATACCCCTCATTTTGGATCCGCCATAATCTCTCACTCCATCCCCCCAAACTTAGAATGTTTGTATCTAGGCCAACCTATGTTGTTTCTTTACGTGTACTAAAATGAAATGAAATAACATCTTTGTTTATTTATCTCTTTTTTTTTGGCCTGTACTTAATGGGAGTGGATATTTATTTTTGCTTATAACGAAAAGGAGGAGAAAGAATCTGAAAATTATCCCAAAGGGGAAATGCAAACATGCATAATCTTTAAATAATTAGGGGGAGAAAACATATAAAATGAGTTAAAGGAAATATCAGAAAATGGCAACTTGAGAAATGATTAAACTTTGCAACATTTTTTAGACTGCATACATTCAAGGGAGATTATATTTTATGAGATAATTTTTACTCAAGTTTTGTCATCATTAAAAAGGGGGAGAATGTTAGTGTAAATGTATGGTTTCGATGACAAATAAAACTTGACTAAAGATTATGTACTAATGGTTGTTGCCGAGCTTTTAGTATGCAGCATCCAGTTGTAGGCCTTACAAAAAATGAGCACAGAAAACATATTTCAAATCATCAAGGGTTGGGCAAGTAAAGAAGCAAAAGACGAAGTGCCACTATAGATAAAACTCAAATGAAAAGGATTCAGCTGTCTCCATTTGTTTATCGAAGTGGAGATTATATCTAACGAATGCAAAACAACAGGCATAAAATAGACTTCGTCTACCATAAGTAAGCCATAGTCAATCCAATGATCATCTATTTAAAATAAAAAGGCAAAGAAGTGAAGATCATCTGGCAGTAAGTACAATGGAGGTCATCTAGCAAAGTAAAGAAGTTTGTTTGGCAGAATATGGTGTTTGTCTGTTCATCTAAATTTGTCTACCATCTGCAATAGACAAGGGATAATTAGTTTATGCCTTAATGATTCATCTATTACCTACAACAGACAACCCATCAAACAAAGCAATGAAGAAAATCTATTTGTGCTCCAACAGTCCGTCTATTACTTACAACAGACAACCCATCAAACAAAGCAATGAAGAAAATCTATTTGTGCTCCAACAGTCCGTCTATTACTTACAACCGACAACTCAATAGACAAAGTGCTGAAGAAACAAGTCATTCATGCTTCTACAGTTTAACAGATAATCCACATGACAAAACACTAGAAAGGATAATTCGTCTGCAATTTGTCTATTACTTACAACAGGCAACCCAACAAATGGTGTGATAAAACGACATCTCCACAATTCCTCTACTACTTATAAAGGATAAACCAGAAGATGAAAGAACTTTGTCTGATGAATAGCTAGACAGATACTTCATCTGTCATAAGTAAATGATGAACAATGGGCAGACAAAAACGTTAATCGCCATTCAGCATTAATGACGTCCTTTCTATATTGATGAAAGAAGCAGCCATTGCAGCAATACCTCGACCAAAGCTTATTAAGAATCTAGAAATCATCTTCTCCAAGGTGAGCGCTATAGGCATTTTAGCAGACAAGAATTAAGCAAAAGTCAAAAATTTCAAATGTGTTAATTAGAACGGTCTTCTACCATTAATGGATCTCACCTACCACCAATGGCTGGAATTCAATTCAACTATAAATGAAGCATCGTTGGAGGAGGAGGAAGTAATGAAGTATCAAGGAAATTATTCAAAAATTCTCTTAAGAGCATTTATTGATTTGAGGCAAAAACCTTCTACTATCTTTCAAGAATCAAGAGCCTTGCATTCAAATCTTTCTCAACTTTCTTTGAAGGCTCCCAACCACCTTTTGGGAAGATCCTTTACTTTTGCATTTAACTTTAAAAAATCTTCCCCTATGCTTACTAAGAAATACCTGTGTTTCAACTTCTTATATTCATTCCTTATAAATTCCTTGAGCTACTTATTAAGACTAGATTCAAGAAGAGTCATGACTATCTGAATGTAGACAAGAGCTATTTATTTATGCCCCCAGAGTTGGAATCTAGAAGAGTACTGGGAGCTCTATGATCATGCTTCCTTGAGCTAAAATCTAGAAGAGTGCTAGGAGCATTGTGATCATGTTCCCTAGAGCTAAAATCTAGAAGAGTGCTAGGAGCACTATATTTATGCCCCAAAGAGCTGGAATTTAGAAGAGTGCTAGGAACACTATTGTATTTCTGCTATTAGGAATAGTGAAACCCAAGACACTTAGAAAAAAGTGTTCTTGGAAGAGTGGAGTAGAGTGTTTACTCAAACCACTATAAAAATTCTTATGCCTTATTTATTTGTGCATTGATTGAGTGAGTGATTTGAATTGATTGCTAGAGGGACAATTAATTCTAAAGAGGTAGAGTAATAATTTTTAAATACCAATTCACCCCTCCCCTCTTGGGTTTTTGCCTAATCTTTGGAACCAAAAATAAACATATGAGTCGTGTGATCTTCGAAGCTAACAAAATAGATGACAGATAGAATTTTGGCTTTGGTGACTCTGATACTTTATTTCAGAGGTAACATAGGTTATCGGAGGCTATGATGTGGATTATCGGAGTGTCCAGAATGTGTTTTAGAAGATCCAATATGACATGATAGATTTTTTTTTAATTTGTGTTTTGATTTTTCTTGATAAAACAAATAATGAAGAGAATGTATATATATATATAACAATAAGCAATAAAGCTCAATCTCCAAGAGTGGTTGAAAAGGTTTCTTTGAATGCTTGTTGGAGTGAGGCTCAGTGGAGTTGAACTTCTAGAATAAAAATTTTAAAGGATGAGTAAATGCTCTCTTTTCTTTTTTTCTTTTTAGAAACTTGTATTTTCTTCATTTCCACTTAACTCTTTTTATATTGATGCTTCTGACTACTTCTTCTATGGTAGATGAGGTTCATAAATGCAAGAAAATGTTCGAATTTATGATCCTTGAGCTAATTTGCTTATTTTCAAAGTTTCTGATGTTATAATATCAGATCCTTTGATATTGCATTTTGGAGACCCTTCACATAAATGACATATCGCCACATCTTCAAATTCTTTGAAGCTAAGTTTCAGTGCCTCCAAAGTTACATGAATGTGGTGACTTGAGTTAGATTCATCTAACATTGACTCCGAAGTGGTTGACTATCTCCAAAGTACTTATTCTGTGACTCCAAAGTTGTGTAGTGCTTTGGCATATGTGAGTTGACTCCGAAGAGCTCTATTATCTCCAAAGTAATTGACATCAATCTTCGAAGTTCCTTATTAACTCTGAAGATCATGGCAAAAGTCTTTGACGTTTGTCTTCGAAGCACTTTATTGACTCCAAAGAGCTTGTCCTATTGACTCCAAAATCCTTTTCTTGACTCTGAAGTGTTCCATTGTCTCCAAAGTTATTAAGCTTATGACTCCAAAGGGATTGTCTTTTGTTTCCAAAGTTCTTCACCGACTCCAAAGATATTTTATTTTTATTTTTGAAGAGCTTGATTGGCTACAAAGAGGTTCATTAACTCTGACATTTCTTCCAAAATGCTTTATCGTGCTTGATTGACTTCGAAGTTGTTTAAATGTAACTCCAAAGTTCTTGAAATCATTTTGAAACTTTGTTTTCTTCAACTAAGTATTCTTTTGAGTATATTTTGATTTTTATACGTGGTTGTCTTTGAGAATTTACTTGGTTTCTTCCTTTGAAAGGTAATTTATGCTTGAAGTTGTTTGAAACAACCTATTTAATCATTATGTAGATTTTTCTCAAGGTTTAATTGAAAAATGTTTCTGCAAGCACTTAAAAATAAATTGTTAGTACCTTAATGTTTCACTCATGTCTATGCTCATCATCAAAATATGGTTGGTTAAGAATGTCCATCATCAAAATCAAGCCAGATAAGAGAGTATGTTCAACAAAAATTTAGCAGAGTTTGCCTTGAATTTTATGCATTTAAACTTATACAATTTCTAATCATGAATAAAAATGAAATTTCAACAATTATAAATCAAATCATAAATTATTAAACTAGCCTAACCAATATATAGCCTAGAACCTGCGTCGCTCCATGATGACCATAACATGACCTAATATAATCCATCTCAAAATCATAAACATTTATCACTATTATGACTTGACATGCCAACACATTTAATATATAAAAATCTAATTTTTCAATTATAATCATGCAACTATACAATGGCATTGTGATTATATAAATACACAAAGGGGTTCAAATCTCAACATTCTATCTTACCATCCAACATGGTCTTGTACACATGCTCACCAGTCCCAACCCATAGTTGGGATTTTTTACTTGACCTGTCAACTAAAAATCTAAATAAGAAGGCATGAGTCCAGGCAACTTAGTAAGTAGGCATAAGTAATAAGCAATCACATCCTCAATACAAAGCTATGAGGCTCAATCATCAAATCCAATAACATTCAAATACAATTATGCTATGACAACCACAATCCTTATTGCTCCAAAAACACATAATCGTGTCAATAACAAAAAATATTTCACATGATCCAAACATACTTGTTCACAATAAATGGGATATCCTCTATCCCCTATCGTTATACTTAGTATTATAAGTATAACACCAAGTATTTTAATCCAAGGGATACCCACTATCCTTAATAAACCAAATAATATCAACTATAAATAAATATGGGATATTCAATATCCCCAACCAAAACATACAAGCCCGAATTCAAACAAAGGGACAAATCCCCATGCATTCAACCAGAAAAGGGGCCTAGTTACCTTTTGATGGAGGACACATCATCAATCTACAGATTTTGCAATAAGGCATCCAAATTCATATCCAATTAGCCCTACGCAAACATCACATATTCCATTAAGATTCTATAATAGCTTATAATCCTCTTATCAGTTATCCACTTATATCAATTAATGCATTTTTCAATAGTAAACCAAGTATATTTTAGTTTTCATTGATTCGTTTCCTCAAACAAGTGATGTGTGCAAGTTCTTTATCAATTTTCCCAAGGTCAGAACAACTTACTTGTATTCTAGACTTTATACAAATCATATCCAACACCTTTAACATGAAACAAGTTTAATTACATTCCCAAGCAAACTGATCCCTAATTTTCACTTCATTGGGATCTTAAGATTGAATCAATCCTTTACATATAACGTCACTTCTTATTTGAGTATTATATCAAATAATTCATATACATTATTCAAAATTCTGATAATTCAATAATGGTTCCAAGGGAAGTTCATTCCCGGCAATACATAATCATCATGTAACTCAAATGTCACTTAATTATCCATACAATTAAACTCATTAAGCCCTTCATTCACTTACTTTACTACAAAAACATCATATACATAAAATTCCTCTTTTTATAATTCACGAGAAACAACATAATTAGACTTCCTTGGGTTTAATTTACTTTAAAAACATGATATTCAATACATTAATCACTTTCTCCATAAATTAACCCACAATTCATGCCATTTCCTCAAAAATTACTATTCATAAAACCCTAGCTTAGCATAAATCATCAGTCCACTTACCCAATTAAGTTCCAAAACATCATTAAGCATGACTTAGTCATTTTCCCCATATTTCTAACAATAAAACCTTATCATCTTACCCAAAAATTCACTATTCACAAATGGATAGAAATCTTAGCAAGGCCAAAAACATCAAATTGAGCAGACGCAAAGGGGCTTACCTGCAATCCATGTGTGGCTCCCTCTCTAGCACTTGAATCCGGCCTCAATCTTCACAAAGCTCTCACCTTTTTCAACAAAATGAACTTTTCATCCTCCTTTCACCATCCAAAACAAAGGACTCTAGGTTTAAATACATGAATCCTAACTTTCATGTATAACCAAGGTGATTTTCTAGCAAAGAGGAGTAAGAAATCAAGTTTTCAGATGATGGGTTTTGAAGTGGAGGAGTGGGGGGAAGAAGAGGAATAAAATAAACATGAAAAAAAACCAAAAAAATGGGTTTTATAAACCCATCCCAACCAACCCATGCCAATGCTGCTGCACCACCTGTCGATGGCTGCTACACACTCTCCTTTCTCACAGAACGGTTTTATTGCCTCTATTGCAAAATGACGCCATGGCCCCAAAATCATTGCTTCTAATTTTTAATGTATTTCAATGCCTTTTTCATCCTATTTTTATCATTTTTTCATATATTTACACCATAATATTTTTCATATAATTCTAACATTAAAAGACATATTTAGTCATCTTTTTATGCATCTTAAAAATACATAAAAGTTTTTCCTCATAAAAGTCTAGATCATGTCCAAATACATGGCCTCATTAAATAATAACTTTATTCTCAATTTCTTAATTCATTCTTCTACATGATGGAGCAAACTTTTTCCATTAAAAATGATCATAATGTATTTCAACACACCATTACCCAAAAATTAACAACCCAAGTATTACAATACTCCAAGCTTTAGAATATGAAAAGTAGATTTTAGCTATGCAAGAAGAATTAGACCAATTTAAAAGAAATAATGTGTGGACTATTGTTCTAAGACCAGAGCGCCAATCTGTTATAGGCACTAAATCGGTCTTTACGAATAAATTAAATGTATTAGGAATTTAGTGAGGAATAAGGCAAGATTAGTAGCAAAGGGGTATTGTCAAGAAGAAGGTATTGACTTTGAAGAGTCATACACCCCTGTTGCAAAGATAGAAGCCATTAGAATGCTCCTTGCATTTGCATCTAATATGGATTTCAAGTTATATCAGATGGATGTAAAGAGTATATTCTTAAATGAATTCATTAATGAAGAGGTTTACATGGAACAACCCCTTGGGCTTGAAGATCCTCATAGTCCAAATCATGTCTTCAGACTTAAGAAAGCTCTCTATGGTTTGAAACAAGCTCCTAGAGCCTGGTATTAGAGGCTAAGGAAATTCCTAATTGAGAAAGGTTTCTTAAGGGGTAAAGTTGATACTACTCTATTCATTAAGCATACAATGAATAATATCCTTATAGTTCAAATTTATGCTGATGATATAGTATTTGGTGCAACTAATGAAAATTTTTTCCAAGAATTCTCCAAGACAATGCAAGGTGAATTCGAAATGAGCTTGATGGGAGAACTTAACTTCTTTTGGGGGATGCAAGTCTAGTAGATGAAAAAAGAAATTTTCATCCACTAAGAAAATTATACGAAAGAACTACTGAAGAAATTCAACATTGAAGATGACAAAAGAAATGGAACACTAATAAGCACATCAAAAAAGATGGACAAGGATCATAAATTTATAAGAGCATGATAGGATCTTTATTATACCTAACCGCCAATAGACTAGACATAATGTTTAGTGTCTGTATGTCTGCTAGATTCCAGTCAGATCCTAGAGAGTCACATCTCATTGCTATAAAAAGAATCCTTAGATACCTTTTAGCACTCCAAACCTCGGTTTGTGGTATCCTAGAGGTTCAAAATTTGAATTGATTGAGTACTCATATGTAGATTTTGCTAGATAGAATGTAGATAGGAAGAGTACCTTAGGAAATTGTCAATTTCTTAGAAGCATGGTTATATCATGGTTCTCCAAGAAACAAATATCTGTTACATTATCAATTGCTGAGGCTAAATATGTAGTTGCTGTTAGTTTTTATGCTCAAATTTATGGATGAAATAGCAATTAGGTGATTTTGATTTGAAATATGTTTATACACCTATCAGATGTGATAATAATAGTGTCATAAATCTAACAAAGAGTCCAATGTTGCATTCTAGAACTAAGCATATAGAGATTAGGCATCATTTTATTAGAGATCATGTTCAAAATCACAATGTTAGCTTAGAATTTGTACCTATTGAAGATCAGTTACAGATATTTTCACAAAGCCACTTCCAATAGAAAGATTTTGCAAAATTAGGAGAGAACTAGGCATATTAGATCCATTTGTATAAATTGATATTACATTATTTAATTATCTTTACATGAATGTTACATTTCTATCTTTTAGAATATTTCTGAAGCATCTTAAAAACTTTGATAGAGTCGTAGAGTCTTTTGTGCTCTATAACTTCTTCAGAACTTCTAATGTTATTAACTCAGAAATTTTGAAGCACATCAACATGTATTAGCCTTTTTTATTATGATAAAAGGGGGAGAAATATTAGAGGAACTTAGAAAAATATTAAAAGAACTTAGTGCACCCATTCAATGAGGAATATTAGAGCAACTTAGTTCACTTATTTCAAGAGGAGCCATACTAAGTTAGTAGAAGCACTGCATATTAAACATGTATATAAAACATGCAATTTCTTAATTGCATATTTGATGAAAGGTTCATCACTCGAATGTTTTGTCATTATCAAAAAGGGGGAGAATTTTGAGTTTAATTTTCCTACTTAGCTTGATTTTGATGAATAGTGTAATTAAATAATTAATTTTTGATGATAAGCAAACATATGAGTGAAGAATTAAGCTACTAACTATTTATTTTCCAAGTGATGCAATGTTAATCTGTTAAAATGAATTAATCTGTTAAAATGAATTAAGCTTAAAGTGTATATTATCAAGACTTCTCAGAAAGAATATAATCATTGAGAAGTATTCAAAAAGAAATGATTAAAAACATTTCAGAAATATTTCGAAGCACTTCAGAGACAAGGTGCGAAGCTCAGAAGTATTTTAGAGATGCTAAGATGTAATTCAAAATATTTTAGAAGCATTTTAGAGACAAGGATTGAAGCTTAGTAATTCAGAATTGCTCAGAAGTATTTTATATTGGTCCCAAAGATTAGGCAAAAACCCAAGAGGAGAAGGATAAATTAGGTATTTAAAAAATTGTTCAACCCCTTTAGGATTAACTGTCCCTCTAACAATTATCACTCAATCAACTAATGCACAAGTAAATAAGGCATAATGATTTTTATAGTGGTTCAGGTAAATACTCTACTCCACTCTTCCAAGAATACTCTCCTCTTAGTGTCTTGGGTTTTACTATTCCCAATAACAAAATTATAATAGTGCTCCCAACACTCTTCTAGATTCCAGCTCTAGGGAGCATAAACACAGTGCTCCTAGCACTATTTTAGATTTCAACTCTAGTGAGCATGATCACAATGCTCCTAGCACTCTTCTAGATTCCAGCTCTAGGGGGCATAAAGAAATAACTCTTGTCTGCACTCAAATAGTCACAGCTCCTCTTAAGTCTAGTTTCAACCACTAGCTCAAGGAATTTACAAAGAATGAATACCAAAATATTTTCCTTGATACTTGGGTTTCTTCCTCTTGCTCCAATGATGTTTCATTTATATCTGCTTTGAATTTCAGCCGTTGGTGGTAGGTGAACTCCATTAATGACAAAAGACCATTCTGATTAGCTTGCTTAATCCTCGTATGTAGAAATGCCTACAATACTTACCTTAGAGAAGATGATTTCTAGATTCTTAATAAGCATTGGTCGAGGTGTTGCGGCAATGGCCGATTCTTTCATCAATATAGAAAGGGCATCATTAATGCTAAATGGAGACCAACATTTTGGTTTGCCCATTGATCATGTTTTACTTATGATAGACAAAGTATCTATCCAGTTGTTCATCAGACAAAGTTCCTTCATCTTCTAGTTTATCCATCGTAAGTAGCAAACGAATCATGGAGGTGTTGTTTCATCACATCGTCTGTTATGTTGTCTGTTGTAAGCAATAGACAGATTTTAGAAGTGCAAATGAATTATCCTTTCTAGTACTTTGTCTTATGGATTTTCTGTTGAACTTTAGAGGCACAGATGACTTATTTTTTTAGCACTTCATCTATTAAGTTGTTTATTGCAAGTAATAGATGGAGTGTTGGAGTGCAGATGAATTTTCTTCTTTGCTTTGTCTGAGATGGGTTGTCTGTTGTAAGTAACAGACTAATCATTAAGGCATAGATAATTTTTTTCACCTCTTCATCTGTTGGGTTGCCTGTTGTAGCTAGTAGACAAGTATGGATGTATAGATAAATGTCATTGCTCTGCAAGATGAACTTCACTTCTTCGCCTTTGTCTGCTTATAATAGATGATCATTCTCATAATAGTGGCTCATATATGATAGACAAAGTCTACTGCTTTGTATTCGTCAGATCTAATCTCCACTTTGACAGACAAATGGAGACTTAACTAAATTCTTTTCATTTGAGCTTTGTCTATAATGATACTTCATCTTTTTCTTCTATACTCGCCCAAGCCTTGATGCCTTGGAATATGTTTTCTATGCTCATTTTTTCTTAAAGACTACAACTTGATTCTGCATACCAAAAGCTCGATAAAAACCATTAGTATATAATCTTTAATCAAGGTTTGTTAGTCATTGAAACCATGTATTTATACTAGCATTCTCCCCCTTTTTTATGATGACAAAACCTGATTAAAAATTATCTCATAAAAGATAATCTCCCCCTAAATGTATGCAATCCCAAAAATATTTTGCAAAGTTTAATCATTCCTCAAGTTCTCAATTTCTGTTATTTCCCTTAACTTGTTTTAGATGTATTCTCCCCCTGATTATTTAATGATTATGCATGTTTGCATTCCCCTTTAAGATAATTTATAGATTTTTTCTCCCTCTTTTTATCATAAGCAAAAAGAAATGCAGTTCTCATAACACACACACAGAGATAAGTAATCAAACAATAATGAAAATATTTTATTTCATTTTAGTACAAGCAAAGCTACAAGAAAAGATGAAAACAAATCATTCTGAATTATAAGGGTAGGAGAGGTTGTGTGTGAGAACACGGATGAGAGGAGGTAGGAGGAGGAGAACTTTGTATCATAGTGGGTGATACAAAGTTTCAAGGAAGGAAAGAGGGGAAGAAGGAGATGATAATAAGGCGATTGGAGCCTCCTTTCTCCTCTCTTCATGGGCCCTAGCTAATGATGAAGTTGGTTCTAGGGGAAAAAGTGGTTGAAATATGAATCATGTTCTTGAGAACCACATCTTGAAGAGAAATACTTCTGACAGTAGAGGTAATCTGGAGCATTGTTACAAACAGAAGTAATATCATCCCAGTAAGAGAAGTGAGGGAACATCCTTTGGTGCTTCAATTTCTACCATTAAATGGTCTTTTTACTAGATCTTATTTCTAAATACCCTTCCCTGAGTTTCTTCATCATTGTAGTGTAAAGAAGAATTGTTGGTCATGGGTTAAAATAGGTTTGATGTGTGGGCTATTGAGGTGGTTGATATGATATTTCAATAAAGAGAGAATAACTCATGCTACAAATAGATTTCAATGTGATGTCAATAGCTATAAATTGATTCTAGCAAGAAAATGAGGTGTAATCTACTTTAAAAACTATGACCCAAATGTAGTGTGGATAAAGCAGTGTATAGAAGTGGCTTACTTCATTTGAGATAAAGTCGGTCTTATGAAAGCATATTCAATATTGCAATTTTAGGCATAGAGACATTAAAAATTTCATTCTTAGATGATCACATTAGTCATACCTAATTCTCCTCTAATGTTGCAGAAGGTGTCTAAGGGCAGTGGCTTAGTAAAGATATTAGCAAGTTGAGCATTCTAGACATATATCATGTTTTTCTACATGATCTCTAATGAAGTGGTGTCTAATTTCTATATGCTCAGTTCTTGAAAGTACAACAGGGCTCTTTGTCAAGCATATGACACTAATATTATCACATTTGATGGGTATGTCTCTATAGCTTAATCCATAGTTGAGAAGTTGTTGTTTCATCCATAGTAATTGAGCGCAACAACTTCCAGCTGTTATATATTTAGCCTCTGCTATAGAGAGAGCAACACTAGTTTACTTTCTAGAGAACCATGATACTAGACTATTTTTTAGGAATTGACAAGTTCCACTAGTACTTCTTCTATCAACTTTGTGTCCTCCAAAGGCAACATCTGATTATCGAATAAGTTCAAAAGAAGTTCCCTTGGGAAAATAGAGTCCAAGATTAGGTGCATCAACTAGATACTTAAAAATTCATTTCACTATAGTAAGATGGGACTCTATAGGACTAGATTGAAATCTAGTACATAAGTATACACTAAAGAGAATATCTGGTCTAGATGTAGTAAGGTAAAGAAGAGATCCAATCATACTTTGATATTATTTTTGATCTATAAGTTTACTCTTTTTGTCTTTGTCCAGCCTTGTGATGTGCTCATTGGAGTGCTTATTGCCTTAATTTCTTCCATTTTGAACTTCTTCAACATCTTTTTAGTATATTTGGATTAGCAAATGTAGTTTCCATCATCTCTTTGCTTGATTTGCAATCCAAGGAAGTAATTCAATTCTCCCGACATACTTATTTCAAATTCAGCTTGCATGATCTTTGAAAAGTCTAGACAGATGTCCTTATTAATAGTTCTGAATATAATGTCATCCACAAAAATTTGAACTATTAAGGTATCCTTATCAATATTTTTGATAAATAAGCTAGCATCAACTTTTCCTCTCTTCAATTTATGATCACTTAAGAATTTGCTCAGCATTTCATACCAAGCTCTTGAAGCTTGTCTCAAACCATATAAAACTTTGTTGAGCTTATAGACATGATCGGGTTGATCATCATTTTCAAAACTACGGAGTTTCTCTATATACACTTTCTCACTTAAATATCCATTTAGAAATGCATTCTTTACATCCATCTGAAATAGTTTAAAATTCTTATAGGATGCAAAGGCAAGTAGCATTCTAATGGCTTCTAATCTAGCTATAGGGGCATATGATTCTTCAAAGTCTATTCCTTCTTCTTGGGAATACCCCTTAGCTACTAGCCATGCCTTGTTTCTCACAACTAATCAACTCTCATCCAGTTTATTTCTAAATACCCATTTAGTTCCAATTACCTCAGCATTATCTGGTTTTGGAACTAATTTCCATACTTTGTTCATTTCAGACTGGTTAAGCTCTTCTTGCAACGTAATGATCAAATTCTCATCATTAAAGGCTTAATCAATATAAGTTAGCTCAATTGTAGAATGAAAGTGTAATGACCATAAATATTTTGCATTGATCTTCTTGTTTTGACACCATTATAAACATTTTCTATGATTTATTTTCTAGGATGAGCGCTAATAAATCTCAAATTAGTATGAGGTTGATAGGGAACATTATTTGTTCTTACCTCCTCCTCATTTTTTGAACTTTGCATATCTTTACAGTTCGTCCCATCTTCTTGATCCTTCAGTTTGAGCTTCTTCATATTAGTTGTAGCTTCATCTGTATCAATATCACACTCCTTTCTCGGGATTACATTTGCTTCATCGAATTTAACATGTATAGACTCTTCTATAACCTGTGTTCTTTTGATGCATACTCTAAATGCTCTATTATTAGAAGAGTAACTAAGAAAGATTAAGGATCAAACTTTCGAAGGTTATCTTTTCCATTGTTTAAGATTGCTCTTATGGTAACCCTATTCAGTACATGGCAAGCTGTACTAACTACTTCTCCCTAGAATCTTTTGGACAGCTTACTCTCATTCAACATGGTCCTTACCATCTCCTAGATTGTCTAATTCTTTCTTTCCACAACTCCATTTTGTTCAGGGGTTTTGGGGGATGGTCCTTTTTTATCACAAAAGTAAATAAATTTTCTTTTTTCAAATTCACCACCATGGTCACTATGGATAAAAACAATTGACATTTATTTCTCATTTTGAACTATCTTTGAGAATGTATAAAACATTGAATATGTTTTATGTTTGCTAGTTAAGAGAATTACCCATGTGAATCTGGAGTAGTCATCCATGATCATATATACATTTCATTTTCCTCCATGGGTGACAACATCTGATGGTCCAAATAGATACTTATGTAATAATTCTAGAGGTCTAGATGTAGATACCTCATTTTTATGATGGAAGGATACTTTGGTTTATTTTGACAATTGATAAGATTTTCTTATTTGATTTCTATCATAGTTTAGTTTAGGTAGACCAATCACAAGACCTTTTTCCACAAAGATCTGATATTTGACATATTGATGTCCCATCCTTTTATGCCATACCCATGGATCATCTTTGACTACAGTTAAGCATTTTCTAACAATATCATCTAGCTGTACTAGATAAATATTTCAATACCTTTTTTTGTTGAATAGTAGATTATTATTTATACTGAATACATTATTTGCAGATGGTTCAAACACAACTTTGTGACCCTTATCACATAATTGACTGATACTTAGCAAATTGTGCTGAAGTCCTTCTACATATAATACGTCCTCTATGCATGCATTGAATAAACTATAAAATTTACTTATCCCTTTGATAAGGCCTTTGTCATTGTTAGTGAAAGTGATTGTTCCTCCATTTATCGGCTTCAATTCTTTGAACAACTTCTTGTTCCCAGTCATATGTCTCGAGCAACCACTATCCATGAACCAGGCATTGCCAGATGTAACTTTGAGACTTACCTACAATCAAAGCAAGTTTTCTTCTTACCTCTTTGGTACCTAGGTATTAGGTCCAATGGTATTGGTAGAATTGTGTGTGGTAGAAGTTTTTGCGTATTCCTTAGGTCTTCATCTCATCTTTGCACTTTTTGTTTGCATCTTTTTGGCATAGCAATTAATGAGAATGCAAAATGTCATATTTTATTCTCCTAATACTTCATCTTTTGCACCTATTTGATTCCTAAATATACTC
>JAYJMB010018599.1:0-43107 GCA_036873735.1 Pouteria campechiana
CCTTTCACAACCGAGCCCCCACACTTAACCCAGGACTCCCTCCCTCACCCAGGCGATGTGGGATGCCACTCACACCAAACGGGGTACTTGTGGTACCAGAGCCTGAATACACACAACATACTATTGTCCTCTTTAGCTCAGGGCACCCACTCACGGCCACTCCCTAGCCTCAAGGATTTGTCTCCACATGCTAGAGTGCGATTGAGCTCTAGGTATTATAGTCAAGATATTTGCAAAATCCACCGAACTAGCATAGTTAGGAATTTTACAAACCACTCCCAAGTAGCATAGTCAGGCCTTGGGAGCCTATAAATTGTCCCTCCCTCTCTCACTGAGGGAGAGAGAATGTCTTCTGAATTGGATCTTTGAGGATCTTTATGAGGCAAGTGCCTCCCCTGACACTAGAGGCTTTTAGCCTACTTAATATTTCTCTTGGTGCCTATTGGTGCCTAATAGCACTCTACCATGGCCCCACCATGGTACACACATGGGTCTAATGGTAGTTCTCATACAATTATAACAGGCAACAGGATGCTGCCAGATTGGACAATTAAAATATACTTAAACTGGCTAAACATTAACTAAATCCTAAAAATGTCAGAGCTACCTTGGAAATGCCCCCCATAAATCAGAAAAATAATGACATGTTCCTTATTCTTAACTTAAACTACTTAGGGACTATCATTAGTATTAATCATTAGCATTAGTGCTAATTATGATTAAGCTTAATTAACTCAAAGTGTAATTTGGCTTAACTAATGCAACCTAACTCTACAATCTTTCATAAGTTAATGATGGAGATCGCCTGCTTCCAATTTTCTATGGGATATTAGAAAACACCACCCACCAATTCACTTAAAAAGCCTAAGTTTAAGACCAAGTCATGACTCACCGAATCACTAAGTCATGACTCATCGAGTCAAACCTTAACAAAACCATTTCAAATCAACCAAACCTAGTCATCCTGGTCCCACTCTTCCTAAGCTTCTCATGGGCAATTGAGAGAGTTGAGTAAAACCCAGTCATTGGTAATTGAGAGAGCTAAGGTAAACCTAATCAACTTGGCCCACTTTTCCTAAGCCTCTCATGAGTAATGTGAGAAAGTTGAACCAAACCTAGGTTACATATTTTCTTCTCATATCTTTCAGGTCTAAACATAATAGAGATCACCCAGTCCTGAGTTCTTCTGAGATACACCAATTGGGTCACAAACCACCTATTGTCTCTATGGTTTCTTATAGTTAAAATAATAGAAATCACTAGGTCTTGATTTTACTCAGGATAAACCAATTGGATCAGAATCTCTATTATTTAGGTTAACCTAGTGTCTAGCAACCCAATCTAGAGCTGTGTCATCCTCTCCACCCATTGACTTCACGTGATCTCCCAAATATCAAGCTATTGCAATGTGCTCAGTGATCCCAAAGACAACATTTATTTATTTGTTTGAAAAAGTGTGTTTTATTTTTAGATCTCTAAATGCATTGTACTTTTCCTTTTAATCAAGATGGAGATGTAATTAGGACTACTTATGGTTCGGGATATGAATATGCAATTTTCTAATGTGTACACATAGCAAGTGTAATTAACTGAGGACATCAATAAAAATAAAAATTATTTGATTCATTCCATCAAATGATAAATCTTTATGTGTTCCATTTTTGTTTTAGTTTATCTTTTTGTACTTCTTACACTACCAATAGACCAAATATTATGTTTAGCTTCTAGATGTATATTAGATTCTAGTTGGATCCTAGAGAATCACATCTTATTGTCGTTAAAAGAATCTTTAGATACCTTTTAGATACATATCCAAAAGGTTCAAATTTTGAGTTAATAGATTTTAGTGGTTATAAAATAGATAGAAGGAGTACCTCATGATCATGTCAGTTTCTTGGAAGCATGATCATTTCATGGTCCTTCAAGAAACAGACATCTATTGCACTATTAACTATTGATGCTGAGTAGGTAGCAGTAGGTAGTTATTGTACACAAATTCTCTAGATGAAACAGCAATTGGGTGCCTTTGATTAAAAGTAGATAGATAACCCATCAGATGTGATAATAACAGTATAATAAATCTGAAAAAAGTTAAACATACTATCTTAAATAAGCTTGATTTTGATGATGAATATTCTTAACCAACTATATTTTGATAATAAGCAAAGAAATGAGTGAAATATTAAGGTGCTAACAAGTTTATTCTCAAGTACTTGCAGTCATAATTTCAAAGTAATCTTTAAGAATAAATTTCATAATGTTCAAAGAAAGAAAGCAAGTACATACTCATAAGAATTAAGTATATAAATTATAAATATACTTAAAACAAGAAAACAAATAGTTTAAAGTCTTTAAGGAAGCTTTGAAGTCAACTTTGATTTCAAATTTCATCCCTTCAAAGTCATGAAGTCGCATACTTTGGATCCAGCCAAGATGCTTCGGGAACACTGAAAAGCTTCAGAGACAAGGGAATAATCTTTCAAGATCACAAAGTAGCAAGCTTGAGATTAGGCAAGGAAGTCTCAGAGCCATTGAAGCTCTTTAGAGATAGGAAAATAATGTCAAAGTGTTGATAGCACTTCGGAATCATGAATTTACAAGCTTCGGTGTGAAGTAATTTACTTCAGAGTCAATCTAATTACTTCAAAGTTACGGGCTAGCAATTTTCAGAGATAGTTGAAGCACTTTGGAATCATGAGTATGCAATATTCAAGGCTACATTAAGTCCTTTAGAGTCAACAATACGCTTCAGAGACAACAAACTCCTTCAAAGTTAGAATCAGAGTTCAAACATCATGCTTTGGAGTCATGATATATTTGCCTTGGAGACAAAGAATGCGCTTCAGAGTGATGGAATACTTACTTCAGAGATAATGAACACCTTCGAAGTCAGCCTCCAAGATCACGATGCTAGTCAATCTTATTGCACCATTTTGGAGCCTCCGAAATGCATCTTTGGTGCATTTGAAGAAACTGTGATGTGCGAAGTGTGTGAAGAAACTCCATTGTACTTAGAAGCTTGAAGGATCCAATGTTAGTTCATAGCCTCGAAACAACACTGGAAGTACAACGATCTTAAATTTAAATGTTTCTTAGTATTTAATGTTTCTCACCTACCATAGCAGAGAAAGTCAGAAATTTCAAAGAAAGACAGAGAACTCACATATAAAAGAAGTTAAGCAAGATCAAAGACAACAATTGATTATCACATTGAAAAACAAGAGAGAGCATTTAATATGTCTTTAAGGCATTTTTTTCCATGATTTTCAACTCCACTATAGTTCATTCAAAGAAGCATTCAAAGTCATTCATTTAACCACTTCTGAAGATTGAATCTCACTGCTTTTATTGCTACATTACTTGTGTTTACTGCTTTGTAACTTTGTACAAAATCAGCCTATAAGAGGCATTAATATTTGTACAAGTTTTTTTTACATATCTCTGCAAGTTTGTTAACTTACATTTGTGTAGTGAAAGCAAGTAGGATACTTACTGAATATTTCTATAAGTTTGTTATTGAGCTTGAAAAACCAACTTGTTTAAGTTTGTTTGTGAGCTTGGAAAACCAACAAGTGTTAGTGGAACCTGAGTTTAGCAGAAAAGGCTAACTCAAAGAAGTGGAGTAGGAACCTAAGTGAAGGGCTGAACCACCATAAAAATACCTTTTTAAGTGCATTGTGTTTTAAGTGATTTCTTTAATTTTGCACTTTAACTATTATCTAGCCAAAATTTTTAATGAATCAATTCATCCCCCTATTGAGTCACCATCTGAACGGGATCAACAATTGGCATCAGAGCAGGCTTCACCAGTTGTACATTACTATTCCAATCATCTAACTTGTGAAGAAATCTTTATAGCTAGCTATTTCCACAACACTTCTATTGAAGGTCAATCTACTTCCAAACCACCACTATTTGATGGTGCAAACTATGGATATTGGAAGATGAGAATAAAAAATTTCTTGATTGCCTCAAATTATCAACTATGAAAAACCATTAAGGATGGTATGATTGTCCTAAATACTAAAGATAAATACACTGCTAAGGACATTCTAGCAACTGAGAAAGATGCTAAGGCAAAGAATTGCCTGTATTGCGCTCTTACATCCACTGAGTTTGACAAGATATTCTCTTGCAATACCATAAAGGAAATCTAGGACAAACTAGAGGTAGCAAACGAAGGCACAAAGTTAGGTAAATTAAGGTAAATCTTCTTGTGTAGGAATATAAAACTTTCAACATGAAGGAGATAGAGTCAATATCAGACATGTTTGGAAGGTTTCAAAAGATAACAAATGGGCTAAAAAAATCTAGAAAAGAAATATATAGAGCCCAAAATGGTGAAGAAAATCCTGAGATCCTTATCAAAGTAATCGATGCCAAAAGTAACAATAATCCAGGAAGCAAGGAATCTGGACACAATGACTCTAGAAAAACTCATGGGTTCTCTTATGACTCATGAAGTGTTAATGAAGTAGAAAAATATAGAAGAACTAAAGGGCAAGAAAGCAATTGCTCTTAAAGGTTAGTCAGAGAATGATGAATTCCAAACTGATGTATCCACAAGTGGAGATGAGGACGAGGAAATGGCATATAAGAAGATTCAAATCCATGCTAAAGAAGAACAAGTTTGGAAACAATTCAAGAAACAATTTTGAAAGAAATGATAGAAAGAAAGAACTACCCACTTGTTACAACCATTGGAAACCTGAACATATAAAGTTTGATTGTCCAGATCCAGCCAAAAGACAAAATGATCAGCAAAAGAAGAAGTACAATTCATACTTCGATAAAAGAAATAACAATAACAACAAAACAATGACCAAAAAAATTTAAGAAGAAAAAGAAATCTCTAGCAAAATAGGAGATCCTAGAGAACATTATAAATGAAAGTGAAAGTGAGGAAGAAGAAGAGCATGAAGCTCAAATCAGTCAAATTTCTCCAAACAAAAGCACTCGTGATGAACTTTATATGGGAATCAACTTCATGGTAATCCATGGAGAGCAGGTAAATTCTATTTCTAAAACTCCTAGTCATGAACAAATGTTAGAAGAATTATATTCAAAAGTATAAAGAGACTAAAAAGGAGCTTAAAAGAATTGTAAATGAATGCTCCAAAATAAAGAAAGAAATTTCAAGCTCAAGAGTAATAATAATACCAATAGTATGCTTGAGCAAGTAGTAGCAGGGAATAATGCTCTAAAAAAGACATTGACTTCCACTTTATTAAAAATGAAACTAAAGAAAAGAAGTAGACAATAACAACACAGAAAATTCAAGCCTAAATAGACTATGATTTGGGTTCCAAAAATAGTTGCAAATGTACTAAATAAAACCCAAATTCCTTTAGTTAAAACTGTTTTACCCAAGAAACAATGGGTACAAACTTTACCCGCAACTAACCCACCTAGAGCCATTCCCAAATGGGTACCAAAAGTTAAAACTTAACTTTATCATGAAGGTGTGCTTGGGAGCCACAAAGAGCAGTACATGGTATATCGATAGTGGTTGCTCAAGGCACATGAAAAGGACAAGGAGCTGTTCATGGAGCTAAGAATAAAATCTGGTGGAATAGTAACCTTTGGTGATAATGGTAAAGGTAGAGTAGTTGGGATTAATAAGGTTGGCCAACCTCTATCTACTTCAATTTTAGATGTACTTTTAGTAGAAGGATGAAAACAAAATCTTCTTAGGATAAGTCAATTTTATGATAAAGGCTACAAAGTTGTATTTGAATCTCAATCTTGTTCTATATTAGATAAGTCTCAATCAGTTATAGTATATGGTAGAAGACATGGAAATATATATTTGGTTAATCTTTCAAATATTCAAGCTAAGTGTCTTGTTGTGAGTGACAATGAACCCATGTTGTAGCATTGAAGGCTAGGGCATGCCAACAAAAATCTGATTAAAAGATTATATAATAAAGATTTAGTTGTTGGTTTACCAAAACTCAAATTTGGTAATAAATTGTATAATGCTTTCATGAAAGGTAAGCAAGTAAAAGAATCATTTAAATCAAATAGAGAAGTATACACAACTAAACCCCTTTAGTTGCTACATATGGATTTAATTGGACCAACATGAACAAGAGGCCTTTGAGGAAAACATTATGCATATGTCATTGTAGATGAATATAGTAGATTTACCTAGGTAGTGTTTCAAGCAACCAAAAAGGAAGCTTTTTTATTCTTTGGAGTATATTCTAAACATGTAAAAAATGAACAAAGTTCTCATATTATTGCCATAAGGAGAATTATAGATTCAATGATTTTTGTGAAAGCAATGCTATTCTTCAAACTTTCTCTACACCAAGAATGCCCCAACAAAATGGACTTGCAGAAAGAAAGAATAGATCCTTGCAAGAGGCAAGGACAATGTTAAGTGAATGTAATCTCTCATAGTATTTTTGGGCTAAAACAATGAACACCGCATGTTACATTATTAATAGAATCTTTACTATATCCATAGTCAACAAAACTCCATTTGAATTATACTATGGTAAGAAACCAAATATTTCATATTTTCATATGTTTGGTTGTAAATGCTTTATTCTTAACAATGGCAATGAAAACCTTAAAAAGTTTGATAATAGATCTAATCAAGGTATATTTCTAGGTTATTCCATTATTAGCAATGTATTTAGAGTATATAATCTGACACTTAAGATTGTAGAGGAATCCATCCATGTTAAATTTGATGAACATACTAACTCTACAAAAAGAAATAGTGATTTTGATGATGAGACAGCTAATCTACTAACAAGTGTGGAGAAACTAAACTTACAAGATAATCAAGAAGAAGCTCCATTATCAGAGACAATAATGGATGAAGCAGAACCATCCATAATAGAGGTAAATAAGAAAGGTAACTAGTCTCTTCCCAAAGATTGGAAGTTTATGCATACTCATCCTAAAAACCAAACAATTGTCAATGTGTTTAATAAAGTTAGAACTAGATCATTCTATCACTAAATATGTGGTAATTTTGCCTTTATTTTCAATTAGAATCAAATTAAATAGACCAAGCATTAGAAGATGAAAACTAGATTTTAGCTATGCAATAATAATTGGATCAATTTTAAAAAAATGATATGTGGACTATTGTTCTAAGACCAAATCGTCAATCTGTTATAGGAATTAAATGGGTCTTCAAGAACAAACTAGATGAATCATGAATTGTGGTGGGAAATAAGGCAAGATTATTTGCAAAGGGGTATTGTTAAGAGAAAGGTATAAAGTTTGAAGAGTCATACCCCTTTGTTGCAAAGATTGAAGCCATTAGAATGCTTCTTGTATTTGTATTATATATGGATTTTAAACTATATCAAATGGATGTAAAAAGCACATTCTTGAATGGTTTCATTAATGAAAAGGTATATGTGGAACAATCCCCTGGGTTTAAAGATCCACATTATACAAATCATGTATTCAAACTCAAGAAAGTCATTGATGGTTTGAAACAAGCTCCTAGAGCTTGGTATGAGAGGCTAAGCAAATTTTTGACTGAGATAGATTTTTCAAGGGGTAAAGTGGATACCATTATCTTCATTAAGCATGCAAAGAAATACATTCTTTTAGTTCAAATTTATGTTGACAATATAGTATTTGGTGCAACTAATGACAATCTTTGTCAAGAATGTTCTAAGACTATGCAGGGAGAATTAAAAATGAGCTTGATGGGTGAACTCAATTTCTTGGGGCTACAAATCAAATAAGAGGAAGAAGGAATCTTCATTCACCAAGTCAAGTATACAAAAGAACTTCTAAAGAAATTCAATATTGAAGATGGTAAAAGATATGGAACACCAATGAGTACTTCGATAAAGATGGACAAAGATGAAAGAGGTAAATTTGTTTGCTAGAGACTTTATAGAAACATGATAAGACCTTTATTATATTTAACTGCTAGTAGATAGATATAATCTTTAGTATCTGCATGTGTGCTAGATTTTAGTCATATCTTAAAGAGTCACACGTAATTGCTATAAAAAGAATCTTTAGATACCTTTAAGACACAGCAAACCTCGGTTTATGATATCCAAAAGGTTATGATGTCAATTTAGTAGGGTACTCAGATGCACATTTTGCTGGATATAAAGTAGATAGAAAAAGTACTTTAGGATCTTATCAGTTTCTAGGAGGTATGATCATATCATGGTTTTCCATGAAACAGACATCTGTGGCATTGTCAATTGTTGAAGCAGAATATGTAGCAGCTGGTAGTTGTTGTGCTTAGATCCTTTGGATGAAGTAGCAATTAAATGATTTTGGCCTTAATTATGTTCAATCAATTAGTAGATATCTTTACTAAACCACTTTCAGAAGATACATTCAATAAATTAAGAAGAGAATTAGGTGTTTTAGATCCATTTGCTTGAGTTGAAATTTAATAAAAATATCTATAATATGGAAAATATGCTTCCTTATTGATAATTATGAAAATTTATACATTTCAAAGTCTCCAAAACGCCCTTCGGATCCTCCAATAATGGACTAAATTGCCTTCGAAGAATTCCATGTCCCCAAAGTAAAACTTTGGTACCTCCAAAGTAAAGCTTTAAAGTCACTAAAGTAAACTAGAATTGCCACCTCCAAAGATCCCTCATCCTCTCTTCAGAGGCTCCAATAATGTTTCGGAGAAACTATATTTTTGAAATCCTATTTAACCATTCTAAGACCTCCGAAGTAATGTATTGGAGCATCAAAAACCCCAAATTAATTTGTTGCCTCTGAAGGACCTCTTTCAGAGCATCCGAAACCAAAGCCCATTAGTGTTTTAGAGTAAATCTAAACCCAACGGTAAAATAAAAAAGTTGTCAATCTATTTAAGTGCTCAAAACCTCTCTAAAAACCTAAAATCTTCTTCTCCAAACTCCCGATAATTTCCTTTCAGAGAAGACTCCATCTTCTCGCTCGTTTCGAATCTCAATCTCAACTCTCTCAATCTCTCTTCCTTTCTTCTCCAACATCTCACCCAGAGACCCCCATTTCCTTTCAAACCCTAATTTTCTCTGTCAAAATGGTAAGAACCAAAAGAGCAGAAAGTAAAAGAAAGGAAAGAGATGATTTTCCATAGAAAAGAGGACCCAAAAAGGTCAGATGAGAAGTTGATACACACACTTGAGGTAATTTTTTTGAATAGCACATCTAAGTACCCCAAATTTTCAGAAGGATATGAGGATAGGAGAATATTGAAAGGAAGAATCTTCAATTTTGAAGCCTTTGGTTTGCAATTAGAAGTATGTGAATGGTTAAGATACCAAGGTTGGAGTGAATATATGAGTTACAGAGACAGTCTATATCCTAGACTTGTAAAAACACTTATCCGTAATCTCAACACAAGTACAAAACAATCATGGATAGAAGAAACTAAGATTGAACTATCTACAGAGAGTTCAAGAAATTGTTTTAATCTCTTTTGAAGAAGAAGAAGAGATAGTATAGCCCTTCAAAGCAAAATTATTTTTGGATTTAGCAAAGATAAAAATAGATGAGAAGGAAAATTATCTTCATGCTAGTCATCTGAATGTAGATCTCAAGCTAGCATATCTTGCTTTAATGAATAATGTCTATCCTAGAAGAGGAGCTACTGGTGATGTGTCTGAAAAGGATGTCAGAATTATATGGGCATTGAAGAATAAGAGAAAATGAATCTACCTGAATTGATGATAGACCACATTCATTTAATCAAGGGCACCATTAGATTTCCCCTACCCTATGGAATGACTTTGACAAAGCTAATGAGGGAAGCTGGAGTAAATTTTTCAAATGAAAATGAAGAACTCCAGAGAAATACAGATACATTAGATGAGAAGACTTTGAAAAGGATGGGCTTTAAGCCAACAACACAAGGTTGGATTACTGAAAAATCCAAAAGAATAGCTCAATTAAAGGGATCCAAACCTTATAAAGGAATCGAAAGGGGAGATGTAATAGAAAAGGTCATAGAACCAAGGCTAGAACTCTCCCCAAATGCAGAAGAAGAAGAAAGACATGAATTCATATGTCCACCAGCAGAGGCAAGAAAAGAATTCTCCAATAAAGAAGATCAATCTAAAGCTGAGAGAATAGAAGAAGTTCCAAGAGAGGAACAAAGAACTATCATAGAAGAAGCATTGAAAGAAACTTTGAGAGAGTGTATCTGACGAAATAAATGTTATTGTAGCAAGAATGACTTTCCCATTACACACTCCCATTAGATCCCCATCACCAATTAGACCTACTCATTCCCATCAACTATCCACACCTACCACTTCATCAATCCACACCACACAACCAATCCCATAACACCTAGAGGATAGATTGACAATCATTGAACACTATTTGTTAACTCTAGCTCTTCAAATGAACAGAATGGATCATAATCTCAGCATTGCCATGTCATCCATGATCCTAAGTGCTGATAAGATTGACCAAAGACTTGACTCTCTACAATCACTTGCAGAGTTACTCAGAGGTCAATCCTATCATCCCCATTTCTCTCCACCTCCAACTCACTTTTCTTGATCTCCACATCACTTCTCACTAGTCAAAAATAACTTTCCCATAACAGTAATGTCTTCCCCCTCACACTCTCCTCCTCATCCATCATCTTCTGCAATTCCAGAGGTTACTCAACACTAGAGTGAACCTGCTGAAATTGTTTCTCCATCTCCTCCAACTCAAGCCTCTCCTCCATCACCTCCATCAGTTCCTGAAGTCTTTCCAAACATACCTTAGGATTACCTTTCCAATCCTCATAGAGCCATTATTAGATATAGAAAGTATCCTATCACAATACCAATTCCTAAATGGTACATTCTTCCCCGGGACCATATGATGAACTAGGCTTCACTGAAAAAGATCTCCATTTGTCAAAAGAACTCTTTCCTGAATGAATTGATCAAGTTCCACCAGAATGGGACTCACTCTCAATTCATCCAGCATGAAGAAAAACTCCAACTCTTCCACAATCTCCTACAAAACCTATGTTTGATAATCCTAACATTCTCATTCGTATTACAAATCGAATCAGGATGACTTTTTCTGAGTTTGGGAATAAATCCAAAATCAATTTTGAAGTTGCTAGAATATTTTACTCTCAAAACATCATTATACCCCCTCAAGAATTGCCATTTTCAAAACTTAAGGATCCTAACATTGTCCATAGGATTCAACTTTTTTCCAATCCTCCATTGACTCTCAAAGGTTACACAACTCACATTCCTAATAGAGAGTCAATTCTTCAAGAGTACTCTGAAAAACTTCTTCAGATGCTACCAACATCAAAACTAATTAGAAAAGTGTTTTCATCTCCCTCAGGTCCTAATCAATTCTTTATTCTCATTAAGTAAGAATTATCTTTCTACAATAATTCCAACTTAGAGGTCATTGTTGACAATCTCCCTCTCCCATATCCTTAACTTTCAGATCCCTCTATCTAAGATTAAATAAGACAAATATAGTCTCAAGCAGTTCCTTTCCCAAAATCAAAATCCTCACCACCACCTTCTACCAAACCAAAACCATAACCCAAACCATCATCTTCAACACCTTCATCTCAACCTTCATCCTCCAAACCAAAGAGGAAGACAAGAATTCCACCTCCAAAAGAATACAAAAAGGCTCCTCTCTCTCGCATTAACATGACTTACCAAGAATATACTGCAAGGATAAACTCCAACACAGAAGCCCTCCTAAAAGGTACACCAGTCACCTTCCTTGAGTTACTAGATCTAGCATTTAGACATCAAATCGATTTCATCTATGTAACTACTAGTGGACCCACAGCATATACCCATGAACCCCTTGTAGCAATCCCAAATGACCCATTTTCAATCCCACATCCTCCACCAAAAAGACCCAAGTCATCTCTCAAAATATCCAAGCCCTATCCTACACCAACATCTTCTCAATTCAAACTTCCTCTTCCACCTCACAAAGATGTCTTTCCCAAAACCTACAAAAGAAAACCTAAACCATGATCCTGCTGCCTTTGTATTTATTTTTTTGATGTATTCCTTTTCTTTTGATTGTAATTTTTTTGTACTATGTATTTTCTGTAAAGAATTTGTTATATGAATGAAACTTTGAGCATCTATTATATCTAACAATTTTGATCAATGATAAGTTATGTATGTATATATTTGATCACTTATAAGATCTTCATTTTGTTTTCTACCTTTTCAATTATGACAAAAGGGGGAGACATTATGTTGAATGATATGAAATTTTCATCTACTGAATGTGAGAAATTGTGCTGAATGAAATGAAATTCTTATATGATATATTGAATGCATGAAAATTTTAAATATAGTTAAAATTTTATGCATCCATTCAGGGGGACCTATACTGAAATAATATAATTTCATTGCACTTAAGTTACTTTACATTTACTGTTAGATAAGTTTTGAAAGGTATATCAGTAAATATTTTATCATCATCGAAAAGGGGAAGAATGTTGAACATAATATCTTAAATAAGCTTGATTTTGATGATGAACATTCTTAACTAACTATGTTTTGATGATAAGCAAAGACATAAGTAAAATATTAAGGTACTAACAAGTCTTTTCTCAAGTACTTACAGTTATACTTTCAAACTAATCTTTAAGAATAAATTTCATAATGTTCAAAGGAAGAAAATAAGTAAATGATCATAAGAATTAAGTATATAAATTATATATATACTTAAAACAAGAAAACATATAGTTTAAAGTCTTTAAGGAAGCTTTGGAGTCAACTTCAATTTCAAAGTTCATCCCTTCCAAGTCAAGAAGTCACATACTTCAGAGCCAGCCAAGATGCTTTGAAAATACTGAAACACTTCGGAAATAAGGGAATAATCTTTCAAGATCACAAAGTAGCAACCTTCGGATTTAGCAAGGAAGTCTTAGAGCCACTGAAGCTCTTCGGAGATAGGAAAATAATGTTAAAGTTTTGATAGCACTTCAGAATCATGAATTTACAAGCGTCAGTGTTAAGTAATTTGCTTCAGAGTCAATCTAATTACTTCAAAGTTACAGGTTAACAACCATTAGAGATAATTAAAGCACTTCGGAATCATGAGTATACACTATTCTAGGCTACATTAAGTCCTTCAGAGTCAATAAGGTGCTTCAAAGACAACAAACGATAGACTTCGGAGTTTATAAATCACTCTTCAGAGAACATGACTTGTCAGAGTCAAGAGAAAGGTGCTTCGGAGATAATGAACTCCTTCAAAGTCAAAATCGGACTTCAGATGTTGCGCTTTAAAGTCATGATATATTTATCTTAGAGATAAAGAACGCGCTTCAGAGTCGCAGTATACTTACTTTGGAGACAATCAAGGCCTTTAAAGTTAGCCTCAAAGATCTCGATGCAAGTCCTTCTTGTCACGCCACTTCAGAGCCTTCGAAACACATCTTCGGTGCATCCAAAAAATGGTGATGTGCGAAGTGTATGAAGAAACTCCATTTTACTTAGAAGCTCAGAGGATCCGATGTTAGTTCATGGCCTCTGAAACAACAATGGAAGTACAACAGTCTTAAATTCAAATGTTTCTCACCTACCACAGCAAAGAGTCAGAGATCTCAAAGGAAGACAGAGAACTCATATATAAAAGAAGTTAAGCTAGATCAAAGACAACAACCAATTATCATATTGAAAAACAAGAGAGAGCATTTACTAAGTCTTTAAGGCATTTTCTTCCATGATTTTCAACTACACTGCACTTCATTCAAAGAAGCGTTCAAAGCCATTCATTCAATTACTTCTGGAGATTGAATCTCATTGCTTTTATTGCTATGTTATTCATGTTTACTACTTTTCAACTTTGTACAAAATCAGGCATTAATATTTGTACAAGTTTATTTTTGCATATCTCTCCAAGTTTGTTAACTTGCATTTTTGTAGTGAAAGTAGGTAGGATACTTGCTGAGTATTTGTATAAGTTTATTGGTGAGCTTGAAAAACCAACTTGTGTAAGTTTGTTAGTGAGCTTGGAAAACCAAAACTATTAGTGGAACCTGAGTTTAGGAGAAAATGCTAACTCAATAAAGGACCAAACCACTATAAAAACACCAATCTAAGTGCATTTTGTTTTTAGTGATTTCTTTAATCCTACACTTTAACTATTATCTGGCCAAAATGTTTAAAGACTCAATTCACTCCTCCCTTTTGAGTCACCATTTGAACGAGATCAACAACTAAGAACCCAATTATGCATTCAAGATCTAAGCATATAGAAATTAGGCAGCATTTCATTAAAGATCACATGCAAAATCACAATATCTACTTGGAATATGTACCAACTAAAGATCAGTTAGTAGATATCTTCACCAACCCACTTCTAGAGGATAAATTTTTTAGAACAAGAAGAGAGCTAGGCATGATAGATCCACATACATGACATGCTTATCATATGATCATCACATAGTGTTCACAATTTCATGATCTTAATGTCTTATATTTGGATGCATGTCAACACTCTATCTTGAAGTGCTTATAGTTATAATATCTATGATTTAAATGTTGAAAATTATGTTAAACAGACTAAAATTGATTTAGAAACACCGATAAGGATAGTTTAATATATGTTAGAAATGATTTGTAATCTATGACTTAATGTATAAGTCTAATCATGAATAAAATTAACCTTTATATCATTATAGTCCCAAGGCATATGTCAAGCCTGTTTGGGAAACTTTACAGTTTAAGGTCTCGAAAAGGCATTACAATCTTAGTCAGACCTTCTATAATCATTATTATGGCTTGATTTCTTAAATAAAAAATTGATAAGTTCTCATTAGAAAGAATAAAAATGTATTACAAAAAAAGGAGAAATAGATGAATTAATGATCTTTGATTTGAAAATGAAAAATGAAATAGTATATTATGGATCTTTGGGGGAGCACTTCCATTTTACATCTCTATTTCCCACTCCCATTGGCTAAACCTTTTTTATTATGATGAAAGGAGGAGAAAGAATTATATAATTAGAACAAGTGATGTAATAGAGAAATGATAACATCATATCAACCAAGGAATTAGAACAAGTGCATGACAAAATTTCACTCACTTAGTAGTAAGTAGATGCACTTATTCAAGGGGAGCTATCTTATTTCAGAAGAATATTATTTTTCTTAGTTCTTATTTTCTATTTCTATAAGGTATATCACTCAAATGTTTTGTCATCATCAACAAGGGGAGAATGTTGAGTCTAACCCTTTTATTTAGCTTTATTTTGATAACGAACATGATTAAGCAGCTAAGTTTTGATTATGAGCAAATATATGAGTGAAAGGTTAAGGTGTTGATGAGTCACTTTTCCTAGTATTGCAATGATAAATGAATAAAATAAGTTAACCAAGCTAGAAAAGTAACTTCAAAGTGATGGGCAACATACACAAGATCTTATCAAGTTGTAATCCACCATAATAAATTTTTTAGAGGAAGTAAAACAAGTAAATGCTCAAAGAAAGATGATTTTGAAATCAAGACAGACAAGTTCAAAAGATGTAGCAATAATTAGAAGATATAAAAATCATGTTTGAAAGATTTAGAACAACTTCAAAAGGAGAACCCCATGCTTTATAAAAGGGAATGAACAAAACTTAGTTCAGAAGCAAGGAATTCCTTTGAAGTTACTTTAGATGAGAGATTTAAGCTTCAAATGATATTAGATGAACTAGAACACTTTTGAAGTCAAGAGAAGCCCAATTTAGAATATGTTGATGCTCAAAAAGTCAGAAAGTTGAGTATGAACAACTTCAGAGGAAGTTTAGAGGTAGACCATTACGCTTCAGAATTTACAAGGATCAATCTAAACTTAGTTTGGGAGCAAGGAAGCTCTTAAGAGTTGTTTCAGATGATCTAAATTAAATTGCTAGAGGAAGTAAAAACTAATGCAAAAGTTTAGATGATATACACGAGCTTCAGAGGGAAACTTCAAGTTTGAGAACTTTAGAGCTGAAGTTCAAAACATATTGAGTCATCAAAAGATTTAGAAGATAAGTCTAAATACACAAATATAAGATTGAACAACTTCAAAGTTGCTTCAAAAGAGAAGACAGAAGCTTCAAAAGTGATGCATGTAAGTTTTGGAGCTTCAAAGTATCTTCAAAGTCAGTTTAGATGGAGAACAGAAGCTTCAGAGCAAAACTCCATGTTTCAGAATATGTTCAGAGTGTAACACTTAGGGTGTTCATTTTGGGTTAATTATGTGTTGATTAATGAAGAAATGTGATTTTCCAATGAAATGATTCAAGTATGTATGAAATGTATGAAAATTTCATGAAATTGTGCCAATTAAAATCATATGTGCATGTTTATGTGGCATGCTTACAAGTTAATTAAGGCAAATTTGGATGCAATTATGTTATTTTTATATCGAATAAATGATGGAAAAAGAATAAGAAAAGAAAGGTTAAAAAATAGAGAAAAATCAAGAAAATAAGGCTAGCCAGGAACTGACACCAGCGAAAGGCGGTGGTAAGGGGGCTTGGCGCCATGGCGTCGGTCAGTGATAAAAGTCGAAAAATTGACTTTTCAAGGTAGTTTTCCATCTTGTTTTCTCTGGTGTATTCTATTCTTTTGCTTAGCCCCATTATGCTTGATTTCTAACCATTTTAGCTAGGAAATCATCTTTACCTAGTTAGAAAAACTTGTGATATTTTAGTAAACCCAATTTTCACCCATTTGAACCATGAAAAATGGAAGAAAATGGAAGAAACATCGGATTTCCACAAAATGGAAGGAGTAATAGGGAGATAGGTGCTTGGTCCTTTGTTCGGGGAGGATAGATACACTTGAAAGCATAGATAAGCTCGATTTCCCAACCGAATTCTAGATTTTCAATTTTTAGGGTCTTGGGAATAGTGGATTTTGGGGCTTAAATTGATGAAAATGCTTATAAATTCATGGAAAAAATGTGTTAATAGGGTGATTATTGTGATTTGGTATAAGAAATCTAGATTTTGCTGAATAAGGATTTTCATGCATAGTGGAAATTGGAAATTTCTTGATTTTGTGGAATTAATCATGGGGTAAATGATTAATGAGATGATTAGAATGTTTTAGCATTGGTATGAAGTGAATTAGACCTATGAAATCGAATTTATGATTATGCCCTAGTTAAGGTTAATGAGGATTCTTGTGAATGGGCTATGTAAGCCATGAATTGAGTAGATTTAAAGCTTAATTGAGTTTTTTACAAGTTATTTAAATGTTAATCATGTAATATACCAAATAAATATGTTAAGCAAGAAGGGTTTTTATGATAATTGTGGAGAAATCCTAATTTGATTAGTGTTTATCAAATGTTTAATGATCATAGCCCGAGATTCCATATGAAAGAAATATTAATATAATATATTGAGTACATGATTGCAAATGTTTAAGTAAATGGTATTGTGGCCATATAAATGATGATCTAAGAAGATGAAAAGGCAGAGAGCTTGAGAAATGTAGTTTAGAGCTAAAGGTTTGAGGTAAGTAGGTGCCCCCCCATTTTATTAAATGAATGGATGGGGATAATGGTATCCCATGTTTTTCCGGGCATGTGTATTTTGGATGAGGGATATTAGATATCCTATAATATTTTAAGAATGACATTCATGATGTCTTCTGATTTTTGAACTTTAGGGATGAAAAATATCCTTACATTATGCTGATATGAATTTGTTGAGCATGAGTAGACTGATAAGGAATAGTGTGTATTCCCCGGTTGTGATGAGTGTAATTTTATAATATGGACATGTGAGTGTAGGGGATAAATAGTATCCCATGTCATTGTATTATTCTTATATATGGATGCCTAAGTGAAAGGGATAAGGACTATCTCGATACTATTCATGAATTGATAAGTATGATTGCACGTAAACTGCTTGGTTGGATGGGAATAGTAGAAACTCTCTTATGTTGTATCTATTAATGTATGTAATATGATGTGGATTATTGAAAAGAGGGATAAGGATTATCCCCTAAATTGTCTTTTTTGTCAATGTAGAAAATAATGGGGACATTGAATGTCCCAAAATGTTATATATGATTGCTCAATGTGGATAATAGTGGAATAAGAAACATTCTAGGATCAATGAGATTGTTTATGATGCTCGAATGGCATAGTTATGAGATTATGCATGTATGGCATAGATTTAGTGTGTGTGGTGTCTGCATGGCACCTAGTTTTGTATGATGAGCTTAGAGTGGCTGAAAGGTGAGGTGTCTGGTAGACATGCTCATGGTTATGGTTATATACGCCTAAAGGGCGTAGAGCATTATAACGAGTTGAGGAGGACTTGAGCCTCCTGGATTTATATTCATGCTATGATAGTTTATATTTGTTGATTTATTATTGTTTTATATTTCTACCTACTTACTAAGTTGCCTGACTCATGCCTTCTTATATTATTTTTTTAGCTGATAGGATAAGTAAAGAATTCCTATTGTGGATTGGAATTAGAGAGTAGGAGTTGAAGATATTTTATTGTGGTATGATGCATTGGGATTATAATCCCATAATCTATTTGTATAATTATATTTGATTAAATTATAGTATGATTGTAATTAAAAATTGTATGTGATGTATAATGTATAGTATAATGATGTATGGCATGTCACATTCATTTAAGTATAATATTGTGAATGGATTGGTATTAATCTAGGGTTGAACATTGCCATCATGATCTAGTTTCGATCTTGGGCGGAGCTATAAGTTTGGGTGTGTGATTGTGTAGATATAATTATTGTCATTTAATTATAAAAATATAAATTTAATTGATTTTATACATATATATTAGGTTTAAATGTCCATAATATAGGGTAGATCTAGCCAGATTTTAGGCAAAATATTTCCCTTAGAAATAGGGAAATTGTGGGATTATGAGACAATTTCCCTTAAGAAGGGCATGGTCAAAACGTATAGGGTGGGGGTGCTAGGCATTACACAGTGGCGCTTATGAGGAGAAACAATAATCATTGGTATGTTAATGTCCAGAAGGGACACTCTGAGCATGAACGATTAACTTCAAAGGATCTGAAAGATAACATCAGAGACCTTTCAAGTAGGAAAAGGCATCCATTTGCAATATCAGTCGGCAGAAGGAACTTTAAAGTTTGGAAGTATAACTTCAGATGTTTTGAAGAATACTTATAAGATATCAGTCAAAAACATTCAAAAGGAGCTCATTTTTGCAAAAGTAGTCAACCTTGAGATGATCTACAATTTAACTTTAGACATTCTTAAGAAGCCCTACTACAAAGCCACAACAATGTTAACAAATGTTGCATTGTTGAATAAAGGGAGTCAACCTTTAGAGGTTTTGAAATCTTATTTTTAAAGGCTCTAAAGAAATGGCAACTTCAAGCACTCATGATGTTCAAAAATTCTGAAGGAGCGATATTGCAAAGACGAAGTCATGACAGAGCACTACATTATGACGATGATTCATAATGATCAAAAATTTGAATATTTTGCTCATGTTTAATGAGCGCCACCTACTCCAATGGCTAGAATTTAAATTTGAATATAATAGGAGTTAACTTGGGATGTTCCAAAAGTTACTGAAACCATTAAATTATATTTACTCATGAGCATTTACAAGTTTAAAAGTTTTCTTCCAAGCTTTCAACTCCAACAATGCTGAAATATGAAACTACATTCAAAGCTACATCTTCAACAACCTTCTGGGAGTTTGAAACTTTTATTTTTAATTGTTATATTATTTTCTTGCTTTATATTTTGTACAAACAACCTAAGTAATAGGTATATATCTGTACAAGTTATTTTTATTTTCATGGTTGCAAGCAAGGGGATTGTAGATTGTTGTAATCAGCAAATAGGGAAGATGTGCTGAGTTTATAAGAGTTAGTTGGAGAGCTTAAGAAAACCAGTAAGTGTATTTTCTATCAGAGTGCTGATTAAGTGTTAGTGGAACTTAAGTTCAATAGGAAAGACTAACTAAGAGAAGTGGAGTAGGAACCCAACAAGGGTCAAACCACTATAAAAATCACTGCCTAAGTGTGCTACATGATTTTCTCTATTCTATTTCAACACTACCATTTTAACATGGCCAAAATTTTTAAATGCTCAATTCGACACCCCAGCCCCCTCTTCTTGAGCTACCATTAGTAAAGGGACCAACACCATATTGTAGAAAAAAATTGTCTCTATAAAAAGAAGTTGGAGCTTTAAAGAACGAAATAGAAATATTGAACAATATGTTAAACAAATTCTTTAATCTTGGAGATTCAATCACAAATTTCTTATGGATGACCAAACAAAATTGGAAGAAGGGACATGGATATGAATAAATCAGTGGTGATGAGCTACTAGAAATAAGAAAGTTATGTGGATGGACTAAGGGAATGAACCTTATCGAGGAAAGAGGAAACTGTTCCCATATTAGAAGATTTATAGGACACATTTGAGTGAAAAAAATAGAGCAGGATAATGCACTAAACAAAACCATTAGCAAATGTCATTTTTCAACAAAGTAGGACAAAAAATATATGATTGCCAGGCTAGAAAATTGCATATAAAAGGTGTAAAATTAAGATGAAAACCCAAGGATTGTGCATAGGCCTCTTTCACACATAAAGTCACTAACAAAAATGGATGCACTACTTAGGCACCAAAGAGTTGAAGTGCTTGTTGATATTGTGATTTCAGGTAAGCTTTAAAGCCATCATAAGGAACATCTAGTTTATGGATAGTGAACGTTTAAGGCACATGACAAGAAATAAAGACCTATCCAAGGAATTAAACCTAGTTAATGGAGGCATTGTTGCATTTGGAAACAATGACAAAGGATTCATCAAGGGTAAAAGTAAAATTTATGGTCTATTCAATGCTTGCATCAAATATGTTTTATATGTAGATGGTCTTAAGCATAACTTACTAAGTGTTAGCCAATTATGTGATAGTAGTCATAAAGTTATGATTGAATCATCCATATGCAATGTATTTGATGTAAATGATGATCTTGTGTTTAGCAGAAAAAGGCATAAAATATCTATTTATTTCATCTAGATGAAACTATAGGAAAGTTTCTAATTACAGTCAATGATGATCCATGGTTGTAGCACAAAAGATTGATACATATTAATATGTCAAATATAAAGTCTCTATGGAAGAAGAACTTAATGAATGGTTTGTAAAGATTATTGTGTATGATTTTGATGACAATAAAACTTATATTAAGACTTGATTTATGCTAATGATGTATGAGTTTAGAAAGTTTGAATTATGAACAATTATGCTTGAAATGTATGTAAGTTTAATTTATCATTTATGCAAGAATATACACAAGTTGTCTACATGATGAAAAAGATTAAATGTTTTAAGAAAAGGAAAAATTGTTATGATGGATCATATATACATTTGCATGGATAAAAACATTGTGCTTCATAGAGTTATCATTTTATATATAAGAATGAAATTGTGCTTGAATGAAGATGACATATTTGAAAATACAAAACTTGATTTATAGTATTTATCCTTGTTCCATAATTTATGCAAATTATATGTGGATAAATACATTTTGATACAATGATAAATTTTAAGGCTAATAAAGTAGCAAGTGCTGAAATTTCCACATTTAGGACCGCAACCACTTGCTCCAACCGTCTACCACATTTTAGAAGGTTTGAGTTACTGAAATTAAGAATATTATATCTCTAAAGGAATCAAAGAAGACAAACAGAGGTTTTGGAATATGCTCGAAGGTGTTAATCTGAATGCTTCATTCAAAAACTCATAAATAAAGCAAAGGTAAAAGCTAGCTTCAAATGGAAGAAAGTCAAAAGCAAACCCTTCATCCTAAATTAACTTTGGACAAAATAGAATGAAATAGGATGTCATCCTAAATTAACATAAGACAAAATAGAATGAAATTAGACTTCATCCTAACTTAACTTATTACAAAACAGAACAAAAGTGAATTTCATCTTAAATTAACTTCAAACAAGATAGAATGAAAGTGGACTTCATCCAAAATTAACTTGAGGTAAGCAAAATGAAAGTAGACCTTGTCCAAAGCTAATGAAAGTTGTGATCATTCGAAATTGCATAGAGTTCATCAAAAAATAGCTAACATTGTCTAGAAATATTAATTGAAGCTTTTTGTTTTTGAGCAACCATATTTTCTTTATCAAGAATGGTGTTGCAAACTTTCTAGCAGTTTAGAACCAATCAGAAGTGGTGCATTCCAATGGAAGAAATTCAAAATGATATTCTACATTCAATGCTGCTCACCTACCTTCATTTCTACATTGAATGTTGCTAACCTACTTCTAATGGCTGGAAGTTAAATCTGATAAAAATGGAATGATGCTGGGATGTGAAAGTAAAAGTGGAGTCAAGTTAGTTGTTGAATTTTCCTCATGAGATTTAATCTTCACTTACAAAAGAGCATCTTGATCCTTCGCACTTGAATATTCTGCAACATCTATCGAAGGCTTTTAATAACCATCTAGGAAGAGATTTTACTTCTAAATTCAAGTTTTAGAATCCTTCCCCTATTCTTTTAGTGAATTACTTGTAAAATGTATTTATTTATTATACTTTAATCTTCTGTGATTTCCTTGATCTGGTAGTGGAGACTAGGCTCAAAAAGACTTGTGACTGTTTGTTGAAGTGTGTCTTCCAGATAAAAGCTATATAGTTTATGCCCCCTAGAGCTGATCTAGAAGAGTGCTTAGTGCACTAAGTTTACGCCTCCTGGAGCTCAAATTTAGAAGAGTGGAAGAGACACTAGTTCATGCCCCTTAAAGCTAAAATCAAGAAGAGTGCTACTTGTACTATTGTATTTCCATTATATGAGATAGTGGAACCAACGATAGTAGAGGAGAGTGCTCTTGGAAGAGTGGAGTAGAGCAGTTTGCTCGAACCACTATAAATTTCTTCTCCACTATGTGTGATTGATTTAATTTATTGCTTTTCGTTGTTTTATCATCTATTTCATTATTATCTTTACACTAGCATAAAAAGAGGGAAATTAATCTAATAGGGGTTGAGTAATAATTTTTATAAACCCAATTCACGTCTCCCCTCTTGGGTTAAGCTAGCCAATGAGACCCAATGAGATGTATAAAAGTGGGCTAGATAACTAATTCTAATGGTCTATTTAGCTAACCCATTATATTCATCCTCCATGTTTACCAAAGGATACTCCACTTTCCAACTTCCATATTTTGATGGAATGAATTTTACACAATGGAAGAGGAAATTGGAAATATATCTTATGTCCAATGACCTCCAACTATGGAAAATCAGTTTTATTGGCATGAATGAGGATGAAGAGAGAGCAAGGCATGAGAATTTTAAGTCTAAGAATGCCCTACCGAATGCTCTCTACCCTACAATCTATAAAAAATGTCTTAATCTATAAAAATGCAAGAGAAATATTGAACAGGTTAAAGTCAGTTTCTTAGGGGTAAGATAATTTGCTGCATGTTAATTTCCTATTAATATGAACACGAGTATAGGAAAACACAAAGAAAAGGAAGAATACAAAGAAGATCATCAAAAAGAAGATAATTGTTTTGTGGGAGTGCAAGAACTGAAGACTACAAAACTGCCACAAATTAAGGGGCAACATTCTCGAGAAGCGATTGAAATTCAAGATGAAGATTCGATAAATATTGTTGCAAAATTCCAAATCTGTGAAGAAGGATTTGTAGTTGAAAGAAAAAATTTAAAGCAAGTCAATGAAGAAAAAGGAGAAAAGGAGGAGAAAAGAAAAAGAAGATGAGGAAATGTTCTTCCTTCAAAGACATAAATGAGCACCTCTTGTCAAAAAGTTATAATGAGAAGAAAGAAGATAAAGAAAAGGAGATTCATTAAGTTCCATCAAATGAGAAATGACTTTTTCACACCGGATGAAGGGGAATACATTCAAACAAGTCAAAGGCCAAGAAAACAAGGTAAGTGTGGGTATGACACTTAAACTTAAATCATTCTATATATTCCATCATAATCTGCAATTAGAATCTTACTTGTTTGCATCTAACATTGATTCATTTGTACATGAATAAGATTTGCTTAATATTAGAAGAACTTCAAACAAATAACTGCATGGTACAAAACTGAAACTAAAGAGAAAATCCAAGAGACAACTAGGAAAATTGAAACAATGCATTATCTACACAACCAACATGTTTTGAGGATAAGTATGCCAAAAAGGCATGTAATTCATTTAGACTTTAAAACATTGTGCATTCAAGAAATAATATAAATAATTATGCTCAAATTGGTCAAAAACTCATTAAAATGAAAAATGATTAATCTAGCATTTTGCTGCTTAAAGCTAACAAGATCTAGATGTTTCATTACGTAACTTAGAAAAAGAAAACCTTCATATAAGAAGAAAAGAATTTAAATAATGAATGATTTGTTTAAAATGATGAAGTGCATGTAACTTTGATGAGTAGTCTAGATTTGCAAGGGCATACTACTTTGTGATAAGAAGGATTTTCATTGATTAAATTGCTGTATAAAGATCACATTTGCTTGATTCTACTAATGAAGAAAAATTGCAAGAATTTCTTAAGTGTATGCAGGAAAAGCTTGAAATTAGTCCATAGAAGGAGGGTGGAAAATCAAAATCACATTCTTGATCGATAACGTCAAGTTGAGAAAGAATGAAATTAGCAAATCAATAAATGGAGTCAACAAGTGCTAAAATGAAAAATCAAGGTTGGCATTATCACGGTAAGGAATTAAGAAATGAGTATCAAAGGAGATAAGCTGCTTAACTTGATGCATCTATTTGTTAAAAAAATTAAAAAATTTTATGTATTACATTGCTATATACTCTGGATGCCTCTGAAATGACTATTTTGGATTTAAATGTATACAAATTCATTATTTTTGAATCAAATCATTCTGAAAACTTAAGACATAAAACAATTAGTCCTTATTATCATTACAGTCCCAAGGCATAAGTCAAGCCTGTTTGGAAAACTTCACAATTTAAGGTCTTGAATAAGAATTCAATTTCTAGTCATTCCTTTATAATCATTATTAAGGCTTGAACTCTTGAGATTGAAATAATTAAAATAACAACTCAAATTTTGGTGAATGCTTAAAGGTCATGTTCATGTCATAAATCATTTCATCTATGTATTATTCTTATCATTCATGATTACGCTGTATGCAAACAAGTTTGGATATATTTAAGTTGAAATCATGCAATAATAATAATAATTCAAATAATTAGTGTTTGATGTAATTGAAATGTCAAAATGCTCGATATAGAATGATGTTTTTGTGATATGTGCTCAAAATGATTTGTATGTAATTATATCAAAAGTTGATTATGTTGATGTATGATTGAATGGAAAAGTATTAATTGATTAAGAGGATAGAATAGGTTAAAAAAAATTAAAATTAGAAAACTCTAGGACTATCTTCTTCTTGGTGGGCTACTTGAATGATTGGATGTTTATCCATATAGAATTGTTTGAAAGTTACAAGGTAAACAAATTCAAGTAGCATCCTTATATATGCTTAGTATCATAAGGGTTGATTAGTAAAAGGAATAACTTTGAGGAGTATGATTCGAAATGATTAGGTAGATCCCATATTGTTATTCATTAAGAAAGAAAAGATTTCAGATTGAGAAATCATGAAAATTAGATGCTACATCTCAAATATTAAAGGGGATGAAAAGATTTATTCAAATATAGGACAACAATTCAAGTCTTAAAATTGATGAGAAAATTTGGAAATGTTCAATTCCAATATTAGTTATCAGACTTGAGAATTTCTTAATACACATATTAGTGATCAGACCTTCAAAAGGCATGCACTCAAATATGAGAGGATAGGAAATCAATTGAAAATAAGTAGGATTAGTTTATATTGTGCCACCTTACATTAATAAAATTCTTTGATGATCAAATCCTATGTTAATTAGTGAGATTGGATGATTTGTGCAATTGATGAGATGCATTAATTATGGTATGCATAGATTTGCAAGGCACTTATGAGCATACAAGGGTATTCAAAAGGCTTATGGATTTAAAAGGATAGTTGAACGAGTGTGGTCAGAGTGAGCATGAAAAGTGATATCTATTGAATTAATAATCATCAAATTTAGACTACCCCTATCTATTAAAGTTTCATAATATAATGCCCTACAACTAGTAATAATGATGCTTATTGCAAATTTGGTCTTAGATAGATTAAAGAAGTATCTTCATCGAAAACCATTAGTTTAAGGATCCAAAGCTTAGACAGGGTAAAATTAGCATTCTTAAAGATATTTCTAAAAAATCATTGATTGCTAAGCATTTGAATTCAAGGAAATTGAAGAAGTCAGAAGAATGTTGCAATTCACATGTTAATCATAAGGAGTGCTATGTAGAGAGCAAAAGTGGTTTGATTTTAAAACAACAGAGTGAACTCCAATTAGGTGATTAAGTATAACGATAGAAAGTTGAATAGATTAGAGTGCTAAAGCATCACCTAATGAGCAAAATGATAGAAATCTATTATAAATCAAGAAATTTTTAATGAATACTAAACTTGTAAACATCCTTACAAGTTGCCATCACCAAACAACATAAATGAACTACAAACTAATGAGAAAAATAAATACAATAATTAGGATCATGCATTATCATATCTTAATCATTGAATGACTAAAATAATGTGTTTGTCATCTTATATGATTGAAATTGTGATGTTTTCATTTTTTGGATGTAGTGAGGATTATTATGTATTCTCTGTGATGAAATTTGACATACACTTTGAAATTGTTTAAAATGATATGAATCTTGATCTGATATCTCTGATGACTGAATGGGAATTATGATTTTGTTGAAAACTTGAAAGTGATGATATATAATTAAAATATGCTTATATATCATTGAAATTTTTGAAAGCATGAACAAGCTTAATCTCAATTTTGGTTTGGATTGAATGAAACTTTCAATTCAAATTTGGATTATGCATAATATTGATCTTTTAATAAAAATTATATAATGTTTGAATATTGCCCATAACATGAATGTGCTCTCTTCATTAATGAAAATATGTGCTATTTCATGTTCTTGGTTATGCCTAAATGTTTTAACCTTTAGACATTAAGGGGAAGAAGTACTTGAACGTTTGGAGAAGTTGTCTTTTTATGAGAAAAGAAAGAAGCATTGTTTGGAGAAATTATTAGGAAGAATGTTTTGTGCTTAACGATAAGAAGTAGAAAGACTTCAAAGGGGGAAATCTATCTTTTATTTAAATTAATTGTAGAAGGCTTGTTTAAGGGAAGAAATTATGAAATTTATTCTAAAACGAGAGAGAAATATGTGTTTGTGCATTATTTAGGGACCCAACAAGAGAATTTAGGAATGATTTGCATTTTGCTATCAACGGGGTAAAGAGACATATTACTAAATTTATTATACTTAATTGTCCTATATCTTAAAAGGAGGATATGCCCCATTTATACTCCCATTTGGTGGACCTTTTTGATTCTTACAAAAAGGGGGAGGAGAGACTTGTGAGAAATTTGAGGAGGAGAGACTTGTGAGAAATTTGAGTTGTCATGACTTGTGTCTTTGAGAGAATATAACATCATATATGTCATGACCTATTAAAAGTGTCAAAATCCATAGGTTTATAAATTTCAATTAGTTAGGGGGAGTTTGCTAGTAATTTTTAAGTTTTGTCTTCATCAAAAAGGGAGAGATTTTTAAGATCTGTATGATTTTGATGATAGCAAAACTTATATTAAGACTTGATTTATGCTAAGATGTATGAGTTTAGAAAGTTTGAATTTTGAATAGTTATGCTTGAAATGTATGTAAGTTTAAATTATCATTTATGCAAGCATATACACAAGTTGTCTACATGATAAAGAGGATTAAATATTTTGAAAAAATGAAAATCATTATGATCTCTGATGGATCATATATACATTTGCATGGATAAAAATATTATGCTTCATAAAGTTATCATGTTATATGTAAGAAAGAAATTATGCTTGAATGAAGATGCTGTATTTGAAAATACAAAACTTGATTTATATCATTTATCCATATTCCATAATTTGTGCAAATTATATGTGGATAAATAAATTTTGATACATTGATAAATTTCAAGGCTAATAAAGTAACAAGTGCAGAAATTTCCAAGGGCAAGATCGAACTGCCTGCTCTAACATTTACCACATTTCAGAAGGTTTAAGTTACTAAAATTTAGAATATTGTATCTCAAAAGGAATCAAAGAAGGCAAACAGAGGTTTCAGAATATGCTCAAAGGCATCAATCTGAAAGCATCATTCAAAATCTCATACAATCTGAAGAAACGAAGCAAAGGTATAAGCTAGCTTCAAATGGAAGAAGTTCAAAAGCAAACCCTTCATCCTAAATTAATTTCAGACATAACATAATGAAAGCAGACTTCATCCTAAATTAACTTCCAACATGACAAAATTAAAGTGAAGTTTATCCTAAATGAGCTTCAGACAAGACAAAGTGAAAACGGATTTTGTCCTAAATTAACTTTGGACAAACACAATGAAAGTTGACTTCGTCCGAAGCTAATGAAAGTTGTCCTACTTATAAATTGCACTGAGTTCATCCAAAAATAGATAACATTGTCCAAAAGCATTAATTGAAGCATTTTATTTTTTGAGAAATCATCTTTTCTATGTCAAGAATGATGTTGTAGACTTTCCAGCAGTTTAGAACCAATCAGAAGTGGCGCATTCCAATGAAAAAAATTCAAAACGTTCGTTTGCATTCAATGTTGCTAACCTACCTCCATTTCTCCATTCAATGTTGTTATCCTACTTCAAATGGCTAGAAGTTAATTTTGATATAAATGGAATGATATTGGGACAAGAAAGGAAAAGGGGAACCAAGTCCATTGTTGAATCTTCCTTCTAAGCTTTAATCTTCACTTATAAAATAGCATCTTGAGCCTTTACAATTAAACCTTTTGCAAAATATATCAAAAGCTTTTAATAACCATCTGGGAAGAGCTTTTACTTCTGAATTCAAGTTTTTGAATCCTTCCCCTATGCTTTTAGTGAAACACTAGTAAAGTGTATTAATTTCTTATAACTCTATCTTCTATGATTGCCTTCAGCTTGTAGTGGAGACTAGGATCAAGAAGAGCTATGACTGTCTGTTGAAGTGTGTGTTCCAAACTTGAGCTATGTAGTTTTTGCCCCTTGGAGCTGATCTAGAAGAGTGCTTTGTGCACTGAGTTTATGCCCCCTAGAGCTGATCCAAAAAAGTGTTTGGTGCACTAAGTGTTTACCCCCTAGAACTAGAATCCAGAAGAGTGCAAGAGGCACTAGTTTGTGCCCCTTAGAGCCAGAATCTAGAAGAGTGCTAGGTTCACTACTGTATTTGTATTATATAAGAAAGTGGAACCCAAGACACTAGAGGAGAGTACCCTTGGAAGAGTGTAGTAGAGCAGTTGGTTCGAACCATTATAAATTTCTTGTCGGCTATGTGTGATTGCTTTAATTTACTACTTTCCACTATTTTATCATTTATTTCATTATTATCTTCACACTATCACAAAAGAGGGAATTTAATCTAACAAGTTTTAAGCAACAATTTTTATAAACCCAATTCAACCCTCCCCTCTTGGGTTAAGCTAGCCAACGGGACCTAGCATGGTTTACTAAAGCTAAAGTATGATAAAGATCAAATTCGCAAAGCTTGTCAAATGTCAAAGAAGATCAAAGTATCCTTTCCACCCAAGAATGAAATGTCTACATCTAGAACTCTAGAGTTATTACACATGGACTTGTTTGGGCCATCTGACATATATTAAGTCTTGCTAGTTAAAGATATGTGTATGTCATTGTGGATGATTATTATAGATTCACATAGGAATATTTTTGGCAAGCAAAGATGAGACTTTCTTTATGTTTTTCACCTTCTCAAAGCTTATCCAAATTGAGAAGCAATTATCAATTGTATCAATAAGGAGTAACCATTGTGGTGAATTTGAAAACAAAAAGTTTCTTAACTTTTGTGAATATAAGGGGATTCATCATAGTGTCTCAGCCACTAGGACTCCATAGCAAAATGGTAGTGCTAAGCTCATTTTTTTATCATGTTTCGATACTTAAATTCACATATTTTGGATCCTCAATTGATGTTAAGTACATTAGTTTGGCTTAAATATTGCACTTAATGGAGTTATTATTTCAGGTGTTAAACTATTGAAAATATGCAAAAGACCTCACTTTGAGTCAATTTAAGATAAAAGTTAAAAAGGCGAGTTAAAGAAGTTAAGTGCCATGATGTTTTAAATGATGTTGAGTACTTGGCAAATAGAAAATTTGATGCCATGACATTAGAATAAAGAATGCATTACTTGGAGAGCTCAATGCTACAATTGTTTTATTTGGTTGCACTATCATAATGTCAGAAGCTCTGTTCACATTTAATGTCAAAAATTCAGTCAGAAGTTTTGATCTTAGAGGTCAAGTGAACTTTTGACTAAAGTGAATCCCTTCCACCAACCTGAAAAGTAGTTATTGATCTTCAAAAATCTACACATCTCAAGTGAATATTAATGCAAAACCTATAAAAAAGTGAAGTATCAATCTCAGAGTTCACCGCCGTCAAAAAATTTGGAGGAGTTTGAAGTCGTTAGAAGTTTTGGAGGAGTTTTCCGTTGTCAAAAGTTCTAAAGAGATTCTGATGTGGTTCCAAAGTCAATCCTCAAAATCTTTGCAAAAGCTTACCCTTTTGAAGTGCTTCAAAATTTATGAAGGAATTCTGATGTGGTTGAAAATGGTAAAACTCAGAATTTTTTGAAGTAGTTTAACTATCAGAAGTGTGTTAAAAGTTTGGAAGAGATTCTAACATGGTTCAAAAGCGCAATTGATAAGTGAATTTCATTCACTTGTTTCATGCATGTTCAAGCTTAATTATTTATGAGTCTTTGATAGATTTAGATGAATTTAACATGAAAATATTGATTTCTCTAGGTGAATTGAAGATGTGAAAAGAAGACAAAAACTAAAGAAATATGAAGTTCAAAGTTGGAAAGGAAATCATCTTGCAAAAGAGCAATAGAAGAAGCAAAATTCATGGACAACAACATCTTGTCGTGGCAAAGCATAGTTTGCAAACAGTTAACCAAGTCAACAACCTTGCTACAATAAGGCAATCTTCTACCTCAACAAAGCATTCTCCTGCCATGGCAAGAAGCCTATGTGCATGAAATCCTTCATTGGTGGAGAGTCCTTGCCACACAAGATGCTGGAGATAGAAATCCCAAAATTCTGGATCTTATTTGACTTGTGCAATTGCTCAACCCTAATGGAGGCGAGTATAAAAATGAAGTGAGGGCACGTGTTTGGGAGCTTTTTGACAAGGTTTGGAGGCAGAGAAACATCTTGGAGAGGCAACTACACGAGATTGAAGGTGGAATCTCATTGTAAAAGAGAGAGGATGACCTACATTGTATTGAGTTTTGTGAAGGGAGTTATTTTGTTTTTCATTATGCATTAAATCTTTCTTTCTAGGGTGAAGATGTAACCCTCTTTGATATATTTGTTATTTGGGAATGTTGGCTCTTTAATGCAAATCAGTTGTTTTCATTCATTAATTTATTTACTTTCATTTAGTTTGATATATTGCTTGATCACCAATATTACAAATCACACTGATTATCTATCATGGTTAAGGCATACACCATATGCAAAACCATGAGAACCATTGAATGAAAAGGATAGGAGGTTATAGTACACACCTTATGCTAAACCATTCTATTTGATTCATGTGTTCTTAAGCTTAATGAGTTTTCACCTCAGTTACACTACACACCATAGGTAATTGGAACAAGTGGAAATACTTGATTTAAACCCACACACCTCATGGTAATAATATCACATTAAATAGAATGAATCCAAGTTATGCATTGAATCCAACTTCCCAATAGCAAAGAGTATTATTGAGTCATGAAATTGGATCCCTAGACCCTTGCACTCTATTGATTTCACCAAAATTACCCATAGCTATTTGAGTTCTATAATTTTGTTGAAGTCGTCATTTATACTTGCTTAGTTAAAATCACATTCCTCTAAGATAGTGACAAGTTAGTACCTAAAGCTAATTGAATTCGTTTGAACATTCTCTGTGGGATCAACCCTTGTATTGCGCACTATACTACTATTCATTCATGTACGTGTGAGAATTTATAATTTGAATTATCAAGTTTTTGGTACCATTGCTGGGGAATGGTTTCAAATTAATTCAATTAAGTTGGTTACAAATATTCTTTGTAATTTTGTATCTAATTGTATATAAGGTTTTTGATTGTTATATCCAATTGTATATAAGGTTTTTATTTCTTACTTTCTTTCTTTTGTAGAGCTATGAATGAATGAAAGAAGATCATTGAATCTAGATCTATTTCCATTGCAAGACCCAAGTGATAAAGTAGAGATTTAGATAGAAAGTTTAAGTGAAGATGAAGTAGTCCACATGGCTGACAACAGGGAGAATCAAGTGGCTCAACAAGTTCAACAATTGATGAAAGAGTTTGCACCTCCCACCATACAAATCTCACCATCATGCATTGTGTTGAATGATAATGCTAGAAGTTATGAACGTATACACATTCATTTTAACATGCTTCCTTCATTTCATGGAATTGCTGCAGAGGATTCATTGACATTTATGCATGATTTCTATGCAACAAAACAAACTTTTCCATTGCAAGATATCATTGAAGATTAATTACGCATGAGATGTTTCCTCATATACTTTAAAGGATGCAACAAAAACATAGTTCATGACATTAACTCCTAGATCATTAACCACATGGGAAGCTATGTACAATAAATTCATTGGCAAATTTTATTCTCATACCAAAATCGCCGAATTAAGGAGTCAAATTGCTATTTTTTTGTCAAATGGACGGTGAAGCATTCCATGAAGCATGGGAGCAGTTTAAAGCATTATTGATTCAATGTCCTCATCATAGATATCCACTTGAATTGGTTAACCAGCTTTTCTATGATGGATTTACACAACCATTCCAAGCCATGGTTGAAAATACTGCAAGGTGAGTAATGGGACAAAATACATCAGAAGAAACATATGGGTTGTATGAAATGCTTGGAGTAAATTCTTAGCAAAAGTGTGTAAGAGGTAAGTCTAGAGCAATTTATGAAGTGAACTCTAACACAGATCTATCTATGCAAATGTCAGAGATGGCAAAGCAAATGAAGGCAATGTGCTCGATGATGGTGAATATGAAACAACAACAACTTGCCCCAACAGAGGTTTGTTCTTTTTGTGGGAATCTAGGTCACTCATCTAACATTTTTCCATTAAATGATCATTTTGCAGTTGATGAGGAATAGGCAAATGCAATGAATTTCTACAACTAGTGACGATGGAATGATCCTTACTCAAATTCATATAATCCTAGTTAGAGAGATTATCCTAACTTTTCTTGGAACAATGATTGCAATTAGAACTAAGCTAGAAAATCCTTTAAACCACCATAACCAAAGAAGCCTAGTCTTGACGAAACCATGGCGAGTTTTGTTCAAGCAACTAAGACTCAATTCCAGAATAATGCAACTAATTTCCAAAATTATTGGCAGCATTGGTCGACCTTCTAATTACTAGTTGAATGTCAGTTGCTGATGGTAATTGGTAATCTCGAATTGGTATATAAGGAAGATTCGGAGGATTCTAGTTCACTTGTCCTAGATTAGTCATAATGTTATGTAGTTGACTAACAGCCTCTCTTTTCTCTCTTCTAATTCTTTGATGAGTGCATTCTATCTTGGAATCAAAAGAGAGTAGATTAGTGCTTTTAGATCTTCGCATATACTTCTAGAGAACCTTGAAAAGAAAAAAAAGAATTCCAATGAGTAACCAAAGAAGGGAAAAATTCAAAACAAAAATAAAGTTATTTATTTTGATATTGGCGCAATGTTGGTCCCCGACAATGGCCACAAAGTCTTATTATAGAATTTTCTTTAACGCAAGTGCATGTGCCACGAATAAGTAATAAAGAGTGAGCAAGATATCGTTCCCACGAGGACTAAGTTCACCAAGTACCAAATTACTCTAACTTTTAGTTTCATTTGAAGGATTGAATTATGATAAGTGAATGTAAAGATGTAAATAGAAAAGATCTAAATTAATGACTTTTGCAATGATGTGAATTCTGAAAATAATTACTAAGATAATGATTTAAAACATCTAGGGGTGTCCCATTTCATCGGATAAATCATATTTAGTTTCATTAATTTTAACAATCAATGTTTGTTCTTATGTTGACAATGTGTTTCTCTTGATTAATTGCTATTCTTTCTAAAGTCATAGCAATCTATCTCAATTGTCTAATTTCCTACATCTCTGTGAAAATCCCAACTAATTAAGATGCATTAAGATCAAGAAACTCACAACGTTGCATAAGCTTCACGGATATCTCTATCATCATGACAATTTTATGGTGCTTAATCATGGTCTAATTCAATTATCACTTCTCAGCCTCAAATCGAATCACAAATCATGTTGAAAGGTCTAGCATTCTTTCACAAGCATTAAAATTGGATTAAGCACTCAATATAAATAATGAACAACCAAATAAATACATTAAAAATAATGAAACCAAATACTCATTATTCGGCTACATTTTTCCCCTAGATTAATGTGTTTAGCTCGTGTTATAATCAGTGAAAAGAATACACATTATCTTAAACATGACTAAACAACAAAAAATGAATGATAAAGAATAAGAAGAGATCAAGAAAAACTCTTTTCCAAGTAATGCTTTTCTTCTTCTTGTTCCTTAGACAACTTTCCTTCAATGCCAAAGAGATTTCCTCCCCCAATCATATGTAGCTGCTTCTCTCAACTATTGTTCACTACTAACCCTAGCCAAAAAAATGTCCAAGCTCTCAAAAATGTGCCCTTGCTTTGCTTTTATAGCCTCCTCCATTAGGGTTAAGCCTGTGCAATTTTTCAATGCTTTTCCCAAAATTTTGAATCTTTTCTGCATGTGTGAATGTCGTGGCTTCAAAATTGAATGCCTAGGCGCTCAAAATTATGCCTGTGAAACACTTGATGCAAGTCTAGTAAATGTCACAGCATCTGATTTGGATGTTGTGGCACTCGCTATGAATGCTGCAACATCTGAATCGGATGCTGTGGCATTTGATCACTGCCCACTGCACAATCTTCTTTTAGCATTTTGAATGCCTAGGTGCTTGGAATTGAATGCCTAGGTGCTTACACATTGGTTGCTTGTACTCCTTTATGCTTCCTTCTTTCTTCTCCATGCTTCATTACATTCTCTCTTTTCCTCATTAATTCTCCCTTGTTTTCTCTATTCTTCTTGCTCTCAAATGCTTACAAACAAACACAAACAAAAGCATTATAAATTACAAAAAATAGTTCAAAGATCTATTAAAAATTAATCCTAAAATATATGGTATAAGTGATTAAAATTCACTTATCAAATACACCCAAACTTAACTTTTTGCAAGTCCTCGAGCAAAATAAAATCCTACTAAATATCGTAAAATAGAGTACCACTAAACTTTTAATTATTCACAAAATGTTTTCAACAAAAGAAAAAAAACAAGCAACATAACAACAAGATTAATTATATATACATGTATATATATATATATATTTAAGATCTCAAAATGATTGATATGCATATAACTTGAGAGAAAATTTTAGAATGTAGTGTTCATCTAAAATTTTAACCCAACCATCTTTTTTTTTTCAGTTTACTCTTGATTCCCTATGTGAGTGCACAAGATGTAGCCAATGTTATTTATTTACTTATGACCTAGAGATAGCCTAGCAACTGAACAAACCTGTCATGTGATTTCCATAAGCTCATATCACAACATTCTTACACTAATTTTAACAACTTATCACCAAGAATTAATAGGTCTTAATAGGCATGTAGCAGGACTTTCGGTTTGGTTACCAAGGAAATGGATAGGCTATATTACTACCACACCCCCAAACTTATTTTCTTTGAATTCATTGAGATGTGAACTCCCTAAATGAAAGATAAATCCTATCATATGTGGAATGTATTACTACCATACCTCCAAACTTGTTTTCTTTGAATTTATAGGAATGTAGTCCCCCCAAATGAAAGATAAATCCTATATTTTCTTTTTATTTGACACCCATTTTTCATTGTTTTTGGCATCACTCCTTTTGTTAAAGCTCAATGGGGGTACTAGTGATAATGATGTGTTGGGTTAACTAGAAAGGCTCAAACTGAATAATGAATATCTAAATCATTTTCTCAGTGATTTATTGTTAATGTTTTGGCTTGAATAGTGATAAAAAAATAAGATTTAGGATCTTAAATAACTCATATTCGTACAATTGTTTCAACCATGTCTTAGTACACAAGTAACTAAACACAACATGGCTAAGCATTCAAATGAATAGGGAATCTTAAGTGCAACTCACAAATGCTTAAGTTAAATATGCAAACTTAACAAGAGACTTCCATTTTCTCCAGGTTATATTGAATGCATCATTCTCTTATCATTGATCTCCTAATTTTTATTTATTTGCTTATGTAATAATTTTTTTTGAACCTATATTTCTATGGAAAAACAAAAAACATATAACATTAATAAAGGATTTCTCAAGGAAATGCATAAAACATATAACATTAGTAAAGGACACATATAACATTATTAAGGATTCCAAAAGGAACTATTATTTAAAACTAACTATTTTTAAAACAATGATATAAAAGCCACAATAAAAAAATGTACACTAAAATAGAAATGACATAACAAGTAACAAAATGAGAGCATCCACCCCAAACTTGAGAAAGACATTATCCACAATGTAAAATAAACATGTAAGGTGCAAAGACTTCCTTGATGGAGTTCAAGTAGCATCATCATTATCTGCATCTTCAATGTCTTTATCTGCATCACTGAGTACCTAGCTTGGCTAGAAAATTGATGATTTCTTCATAGTCAAGGCCTTGGTTCTTTAATGTAGTATTGTCATCCTCAGGCAAATTAGGGAGTTTGAACTTCCAATTAATTTTTTTCACATCGAATGGGACCCATTTTCCTCTTACCAGAGCCTTCAAATTTTTATGCTCCCTTGGATTAGCATAAAATTCCCTAATGACAGGAACCAATGCTGCTCCTGGCTGTTTGGTAAACTCTTCCCAATGTCCCTCACTAATTATCCTTTTGAAGCTTCTCATTGAGTTATCAAAACCCCTTTCTTGAATACATTTCTTCCCAAGGATTGACTTTTGATACCTCTCTTTGGCTTCAAGACTCACAAAAGTGCATTGAATGAGAGCACTTTGAGAAGAACTACCCTGCTGCCTCTTTGGAGCCATCTATCAAACAATTACTGCAGTGTAATGTGCTAGTGCAAGCTACACTTGTTCTTCACAATGAGAGGTAGCCTTATACACTAGATAGAACCACTCTCACCAACACTTCACTCTTCACACTTCCTTTGTCAATTTCAGCAGCAATGTTCCATTACAAATGGGTGTCAACTACATATGCCACGAGTCTTATCCCCAAATTCGAATGTTGCGCAGAACCTTTGACAAACAACTAGCATGCATAAGTTCTTAGTCCCACTCTTTGACAATTTTTGAGTATACCTTCCTTCCAATCTTCATTACAACCACAAACCCAAAAGAAATCAACAAGTATTAAGTTAGAAAACATACTTGAGGATCCCTTGTTTGGATGAAGTTCCAACTCCCTGTCAATGTCTCCTTGGTTTGGATTTTTGTACGGAACGGTGCAGAATCAATGGCCAAAATGGAGAGCAATGAGATGCTCAATAGTGTTTATGGTATGTTAGATTCTGTTGTTGGCAATGGATGGAAGGTTATTGAATATGGGGTGTGTTGGTAGAAGTGGAGTGGAGAGAGACGTGGGTTTTGAGAGGGTTTGGAGAGGTGAGGATGAACGGTTCGTGTCTTGCAAAGAGACAGGGGAGATTTGACTTTAAATGGGTTCGACACTGTTTTGATGCCACAACATCTATTTTAGATGTCTAGGCACTCATTTGCTGTTTGCATGTCATGATAGCTGCAACAACTAAAGTAGATGCGGTAACTCTTGATTTTGCTGGAAGGGTGCTCCTCAAATGTTGAGGCTCTTGATGTTGATGCCATTGCACTTAACTTGTTGGATGCTTGCAAGTTAAATTGCTAACTTGAATGTTATGGCTCTCAGTTTTAATGCCGAAGCTCTTAACTTTTTGGATGCTTGCAAGTTAAATTGCCATCTTGAATGCTACAGCTCTCAGTTTTAATGCTATAGCTCTTAACTTGCTGGATGCTTGCAAGTTAAATTGCCATCTTGAATGCTGCAGCTCTCAATTTTAATGCCCTAGCTCTTAACTTGCTGGATGCTTGCAAGTTAAATTGCCATCTTGAATGTTGTAGCTATCAGTTTTAATGTCGCAGCTCTCAGTTGTTAGAATGGTTTATGATAAAGTGCCATTTTGAGTGTTGCTGCTCTAAGATTTAATGTTGCGGCTCTTGATTACTGACTTGAAGGTGTATATAATGTGTGCTCAATTGCTGCAATATGACCATTGCTTGATAATGTGGATTCTTATAAGTTGGGTGCAACTTGAAAATCAAAGATTAAAACATATTATTATTAATGACACCAATTTCTAAGACATAAATTAAACTTTTATATGCTTAACTAATTCTACATGAATCAAATCTACTTAATATGCAATCAACAACTATATTAATGCAATTCCTAAAACTTATGTAGTACGACTAGAACTTGAAATGGATCGGCTAACACTATGGATCAGAATTCCACAAATGCGAATAACAGCTTCCTAAGGACTAATCTAATGCATTAATAATTAAACTCAAGCAAACTAAACAAATAGGGAATTCAGAAACTTGGGTTACCTCCCAAGAAGTGCTTAAGTTATAGCGTTCAGCCTGATTGTTTCCCTTCATGATCATTCGAGCTTGATGACCGTCTTGAGTTGATCAACACCACCCTCATAGTATGGCTTCAATCGCTATCCATTGACCTTGAATGTCCCCTTCTCTTCATGATGAAGCTCCACAACACCATATGGAAAAACTTTTGTCACAATAAAAGGTCCTGACCACTTGGATTTGAGTTTTCCAGGGAACAAACAAAGCCTGGAATTGAACAATAACACTTTCTACCCTAGGATAATTTCTTTTCTCTTGATATACTTGTCATGCCATGTTTTTGTCTGCCCCTTATATATTTTGGCATTCTTATAGGCTTCATTGCCGAATTCATCTAGTTCATTAAGTTGTAGAAGTTCTATCTCCTTAGTTGCATCCATGCCCATATTTAGTTGTTTCATTGCCTAATAAGCACAATGTTCCAACTCCACTGGAAGATGGCATGCTTTGCCATATACCGGCCTATAGGTGTTTTAAATGTAGTCTGATATGCTCACAAACCATCATCTAGCTTCTTAGCCCAGTCCTTGCGAGAGTTCTGCACTGTCTTCTCAAGAATTCTCTTCACCTGTCTATTGGAGATCTCAGCTTGCCCATTCATTTGAGGATGATAGGCTAATGCTATTTTGTGCTTGACCCCATACTTCGCCAAAAGAGCAGCAAATTGTTTGTTGCACAAGTGACTCCCTTCATTACTAATGATGGCTCTTGGAGTTCTGAATCTTGTGAAAATGTTCTTTCGAAGAAAATTTTGGTCCTACCTTCCCATCATTATTGTGAAAAGCAACTGTCTCCACCCACTTTGACACATAGTCTACTACCAAGAGGATGTACTTATGGTTGTAAGATGAAGAAAATGGTCCCATGAAGTCAATACCCCACACATCAAAGAGTTCAATGTCTAAAATATTTTTTAGAGGCATTTCATTCCTTCTTGATATGTTTCCAGTCCTTTGGCATCAATCACACGCAGCAACAAAAGCATGAGCATCCTTAAACAATGTAGGCCAAAGGAAACCTAATTGCAAAACTTTTGTAGGGGTTCTATTTCCTCCAAAATGTCCTCCACACTCAAGTGTTATGCATTGTTTGAGAATATCTTCCACTTTTTCTTCCAGTACACATCTCCTTATTATCTAATCAGCAAAATGCTTGTAGAGAATTAGATCTTCCCAATAATAATACTTCACATTAGAATAAAACTTCTTCTTTTGATAAGGAGATAGATCATTTAGCATGATGTTTCTAGCTAGAAAGTTTACAAAGTCCGCATACCTTGGAGTGGATTTTGTTGAAATGGTAGCAAATAGCTGTTCATCGGGGAATTGATCATCATTGGGAGGTTTTTACATTTCTACATTTTCTTCCAGTTCCAATCTTAAGAGGTGATCTGCCATAAGATTTTCTATCCCTTTCTTGTCTTTGATCTCCAATTCAAATTCTTGGAGTAGAAGCACCCATCGAATGAGTCTTGGCTTTGCATCTTTCTTAGCCATAAGATATTTGATTGCAAAATGGTCCATGAATACAATTACCTTATTGCCAATAAGATATGATATAAACTTATCAAATGCAAAGACAATTACAAGCAACTCTTTCTCTATTGTGGCATTGTTGAGATGAGCATCATTGGGAGTCCTACTAGCATAATAAATGGTATGGAAAACCATGTTCCTTTGCTATCCTAGCACTGTCCTATAACATAATTGCTTGCATCGCACATCAGCTTGAATGGTTTATCCCACTCTGGTGCAATTACAATAGGTGCTAAAACCAAATTTTTCTTCAGGACATTGAATTCCTCCATGCATTCCTGTAAGAATATATATAAAATAAAGATAAATAAATAAATAAGTAAATAAGATTTTAAGCACGCGCGTGGAATTCTTCCGGCGAGCAGTCGTCGTCGAAAAGAAATGCTGGCACCGCTTCATCTTTGAAATGAACTTTTCCGCCACCAAGGTTGAAGGCGTAAGGAGTGCCACCTTCCCCAACGGCACCGTCATGCCGTCTAATACGACATCTCTGATCACCTAGTCATCAACGAAGTGTCGCAGGCGCGGGCTCTCAGGAACGACCCAAGCATTCCATTCAGATGGGGAAGACGTCCGACAAGCACCAGCGAGCAGGTCGGTAGCGGAGGCAGCAATCCGGCGTGGCGTGCAAGCACCGGACGGCATCCCTATTCCGTGGCAGCCACGAACAGGGTGCCCGGTGGGAGGCAGAAAGCAAGGCCGATGCCGAATGACATCGCCAGCGGCGCGACCTACGGTCACCGGCAGCGTGGCGGTGGATCGACGGTAGCGACGTCCGGCCGCTGGCAGTGATGCGGACGATGGAGTTCGACGGGCAGCGATCCGGTGTGGCGTGCAAGCACCCAACGGCACCCCTGTTCCATGGCAGCCACGAACAGGGTGCCCGGTGGGAGGCAGAATCAGCAAGACCGACGCTAAATGGCATCGCCAGTGGCGCGACCTACGGTCGCCGGCAGCGTGGCGGTGGATCGACGGCAGCGACGTCCGGCCGTTGGCAGTCATGCGGACGACGGAGTCGCGGTAGTAGGCCGGCGACAGCGGCGTCCTGACATTAGCAGTGACGCAAGCAATGGATGGCGATGGGCATCGTACGCTTGTCAGGCTAGCATCGATGATCGTGCGATGCGGGAGGGGACCTCAAAAACATCGGCGCGACGCAAGGATCCTGATGAACGGACCCAATCGGACTGTTGGCCGTCGGCTGGCGAGATCGCACGCCCTTTTGGTGGCCAGCACAAGGAGCCCGTCCGGCGCTGACGACCCATCGCCGGCCACCAAACTCGAGGTCCGGTGCAGTAAAACCGATTCCGGCCACTTGGCCGGATCCGATCGACCGTCCGACTAGCCAAAACCCGGAACAGACACACACAGCGTCGTTGTTGACGTTACATGGGCAGTGGGATCGGCTGCCCTGTTCTGTGGCAGCCACGAATAGGGCATCCGACCATGAGCAGTAACAACGCCTGACCGGTGGAACGACGGAGCCCGATGGTGACGTAGCAAGCAGCAGCGTCTCGCTGTCGCCAGGAATGGCGTCAACGACGGCAGCGTGCGATGGGCAACGGCATCTCGCTGCCAGCTGCAAACGGCAGCCTACGATGACTAACCCGCAGACGACAGCGGCGACGCAGCGAGTGGCAGCATCTTGCCGCCAGCAGGGACAACGACGACGATGCCTGACTGGCGGACTGACGAAGGCCGACGGCGACGCAGGAAACAGTAGCGTCTTGCTACCAGCAGTAATGGCGTCGACGACAGCAGCGCGCAGCGGGTAGCGGCATCTTGCTGCCAGTTGCAATGGCAACTGACGACGGCGATGCAACAAACAGCAATGCTTCGCCACCGGTAGGGACAACGCCGACGGGAGAAGTGCGGCACAGGCAGCAGTGTCACGCTGCCAGCAGTAACGGTAGCCTGTGGCGATGACGCACGGCCACACAGCGGCCACGACGGGCAGCTGACCCATCACGCAGCAAACGGAATCGTGAGCAGGTGCCCACAACCGGAGACGATGCATCAGCAGTAAGGCCATTTCGGCGAGGGCGCAGGTCAGAGGAGCGAAATAAGAGGAGCCAGCATGGCGCGCAGCTGGATGCTATCGTCGACATGCCGCAGATGAGGGCGCTACTTCACGCCCGACCCACGCCAATTGAGCCCACTAAGAGCGAGAGCATGGCACGCAGCTGGTTGTCGTCGTCGACGTGCCGCGGACGCGGGTGCCACTTCACGTCCGACCCACGCCAGTTGGGCGAACCAAGAGCGCCAGCATGGCGCGCAGCTTGCTGCCGTCGGCATGTTTGCCGCGGATGCGGTCGCCACTTCACACCCGACCAACACCAGATGAGCCAACCGAGAGCGCCACCATGGCGCGCAGCTTGCTGTCGTCGGCGAATGTGCCACGGGTACAGGCACCACGATACGCACGCCCATTGCCAGCGTGTCGAGGGGCCGAACTGCAGGGCCGATGGAGTTAATTCCCCGACAGACCAAGAGGTGGCGGAACGGGCCTCCCCCAGCGACCCGCGCAACCGTGTATGTAACTCGCCGTAGAGCTGGAGATGCATCGCGTGACTTGGCCGGAAGTGTTGGGGCCCTCACCTGCGCGATGAGTAATCGGGCAATGCACATGGGGGCAAAAGAAAAATTAATTGACAAAATAATCAA
>JAYJMB010018620.1:0-43098 GCA_036873735.1 Pouteria campechiana
CGCCCCCCCCCCCCCCCCCCCCCCCCCCCCCCCCCCCCCCCCCCCCCCCCCCCCCCCCCCCAACGGACCAGACTCGGCCCTATTTAATATTTCGGGTTAGTTTTTCTGACCAAACTCAACCCAGTCAACGAAGCATACTGTCCAGAATCGGTACCACACAAGTTTGGGTAACACTCGGGTTCGAGTCGACCTGCCAGATTTGCACCGCTAATTAAAATTGCACCAAATTTATTGGGGTTGTATGTATAGGTCTGTCTGTTATGTATTTCTATTGGTGATTAAATGTTGACATTTGAAGTGAGAATTTGGGGTTGAATGTGTATTTATGTTTATCTTAATTTATCATGGATTTTTATTAATTTGTAGTTTTCTTAAAATTTTTAATTTTTCAGATTAAGTTCCCTGATAAAAATGATATTATCTTTGACAAAAGTGCTAAAATCTTTTGGGGGGCCCCACCAATATATCCTTAATTACCAATAGAAGGAACATTGGTGGTACGTGCTTGGCAATCGTTCTAGGCATGTGGCTGTGGTGTAGGTTGGCAATTTTATTATTTGTTGAAAACATGAACAGCATCTCCTGTGGAGAGGAGTGTGTCTGGGGTAGAGGTTACTGTTGTCAACAAATCTTGCGTAGTGTTGGAGAAGTTCTAAAGGAGGGAGTAATCTGTAATTTTCAGGTTCATGGGGTACTAATACATTATGGTTTTCTTGTTTTAAATATCATTATTACTTATTGTTGTTGTTGCTGTTCCTGCCATTATTGCCATGTGAAATGCTTATGAGGAGATATGATTCTACATGTGAAATGCCACCACTTGTACATGCCTAAAAAGTGGGTGAAATATCTTTGGAGGTTTAACATGTAATCTCAGTTCCTTAAAATTCATGTGAAAATGTCCAGCTCTCATTTAGTATCTTTTGAATTTTGAACTCCTAAAATTTGCTACCTCTGATTATCTAGAACAGCTGACTTTATTATCAGATATTCTTGCTATTATTTGTGTGGTTATTGTTTTCCAATTTCCTCACCAAGTTAACAAGTTAGTTTTTATTGAAAGATTACTACCTTGCCGTTTGTCCATCTGATGACTTAATCTTAATGGATCATTCCAGTTACTATCTGTTGATTTCTTTTCAGGTTCTAATGAAACCCGGGAAACCTTTGACATTTGCAAAAATATCTGTCAAAACAACAGAGGAGAAACCAGTCAAGAATATCCTAACGTTTGGTTTACCTGGGAATCCAGTTAGCTGTTTAGTCTGTTTCCATGTTTTTGCAGTCCCAGCCATCCGCTTTCTTGCTGGTTGGGCAAATCCTCAGCTCCAGAGGTTGTTGGTTCTGCTTACATTTGAATTCACAGAATTATTTTGTAACCTCTCTTCTTTCCAAAGCCAAAATTGAGAATAACTTTGTGCTTTGCTTTGCCAACCATGTTCAAGTGATGCTATCTTTACACATCACAGGATTTTTCTGAAAGGTTTGATATATGTATAGGTTCATTTGATGCTTAGTTTTTCTGTTGTATTGTTAACTACAGTGAAGTGAATGCAAAACATCAAGACCTCATGCTTGACTAGCTTCAACTCACAGTTATCTGATACCAACAAATTACTTTGAATTAGCTAGCCATTTTGCTAAATGCTTTGATCAGCTTTCCATTTGGAATCTGGAAGATTTTATTCTTTTCAACATGAATATTTGTGTAAGTTAATTTTGGAGGATGGGTTCAGAAAGGATCTTAGTATGATGATTGGATCTGCAATAGTTTCTGACCTTGGTTTTCAAAAAGGAATTGATACCAGACAATTTATTTTATTAGATTGATTTATTTCCACCCATGAACATGTTTCAGTAAGAAATAGTGAAGAAAGTTTTCGGTTCTTTATGATGAAGACATCTAGCACTTCTTTCTTTTCTGGCTGTTCTGGCATTAAATTTTATTTTTCTTTTTTTTCCAGGTCTCCATTATTTATACTGACCCCTTTGTTTACTGGCAAGGACATTTATAAATTAGATCATGGCTACAGAAATGCTATAGCAGTTGCCTAGTGTCATTGCGATTACAAGGGGAAAAGCAGGCTTTTTTGAACTTTGTGGGCCCTAAGTATTTTATATGGTTCACACCTTAGAATAATGCATTAATCATTACAAGCCTCCATAAACAGAAGATAATGTTACTAAAGAATGCTGGATGTGCCTAACAAGTTTGGAGGTTGTATGTCTTACTGTTTTAAATTTGCTTCTGAACTGTTGATGAGGAACTTAGCCTATATCAATGCTGAGATCCATGCAGGAGAAAGAACCTCTTTTATTTTTATTTTTATTTTTGGTCTTTTTCAAAATTTGTTTTCTGCTTTTTAATACAGCTAATTGATTGGAATATAGGTTGGTAGGGTTGGGGCCAGATGGTGAGCGCAATTTCTAACACCCGTAGCTCAAGGACTATAACTTCCCTTTCTTTATTTTCTCGTTTCTTCTTTCTTTCTTTCTTTCGTTGGTTTTTCCTTTTTTTTTTTTTCCTGTTCAGTAGCATTATCCTTTGGCTGTTTCTCACTATATTTGAATTCCTCAATGGCAAGTTTTGTCTTTTAGTTCTGGAGTTATATCAAATGCATGATTCTGTATTTCAGATCTCTATTGCTTTTTGGTTAAATAGCTTCCTTACATCTTTGGAATGACATTGTTTTTATTAAATAAAAAAAATTCTGTGTGATAGTGTGATAAGTGTCTGCTAAATAGTTGAGATAGACTCTAAAACTCATCATGTCCTCTGTACAGAGTTCACGTTTGCATTAAACGACCAGTAAAGACCGATTCTGTCCGACCTGAATTTCACCGTTCTGTAATTAGATGGGAGCTCAATGATGGATCTGGGAATCCTGGGTAAGAATTGTGAGTGCACATTGGAAAACGAATTTTGTGTGTAGAGTTATTGAATCATGTAAAGCTTCTGCTCGGCTCTCCAACAATTGAATATTATTAAACCAATGGTTTTGATGAATCCCAGGTTTGTTGCTGAGAGTACTGGTCATCAGATGAGCAGCCGACTTTTAAGTATGAAGTCTGCAAATGCATTACTAGAATTGCCAGCAACAGGAAAGGAGCTTTCTGCTGGAACATCTGTGCAGGCAATTCTTATTTCAGATATAAGCAACTTCCCAATGAGTGGAACCACAGAGAGGATGACATCATTGGCAGATGATCCAAACTCAGGAGTCAAAAGCAGCATGAAACATTTACATTCCGTAGCTGAATCTCAAGATATAACAGCCAAAGTTGCCATTCTTACTGTTAGTGATACCGTTGCATCAGGAATGGGGCCTGATCGTAGGTATTCATTTTTTCCCTTCTACTTAATTTGGCTTGTTATCTTAATTTGAAACTATTGACTTTTAGTGAATTGATTGGTATTTTCAGAAGTTATCTGATTAAATAGCTTCAGGGTTCATGTAACTCAACCTAGTTAATTTGGTACGAGGTCATGTCTATGATCTATGTTTGCTTTTTATTGGGTAATAAATGATATATTGGAGGTGCCAAAAAATGATATTATCACTTTTGTCAAAGATGCTATCATTTTTATTGGGAAACTTCAATGGAAAAATAAATTAAAATTTTTAATAAAGCTTCATGGTAAATTCAGCTAAACATAAATAATGATTTAAGCCAAAAATATTACTTTAAAGTTTAAATTTCAACATTTAATGACCCATGGAATACATACCCTACATACAACAAATTCAGTACGACTTTAATGCATGAAAATTAAATATATATATATTGATATAGACATATATAAACAATATATACTAAATACATATGAGTTTTTAATATTTAGAGAGGCTATCACAGTTGTTTGAGAGAAGACAAGGGAAGAAATGGTCAAAAGGGCGCTTCGGGCAATAATTTGCAAAAAAACAAATGATAATATATTGGATATTATTGATAAATTAGAGATAATATCTGTGATATTATCAATAAAATTAAAAATATTATTAATAAAATCTGAAATAGATGAAAATATTGGTCTCCTATAAGAGAATTTATCTGTCACCTCTTGAAAAGATATTATTGAAGATAATATCGATAAAGCAAGCACTAGTTATGATAACTGGAACTAGTTATGGTAGTAAGTGTATTTCTACCTTTTTATAAGAATATATAAAGAATATCTTCATATAATTCTAATTCTCTTTCTGTGAATAGTAATGAATCTACTGTCATTACTACAAGTCAATTGTTGTGGTTTGTTCACAAATGTGCAAGGCCAATATGAACTTGATTTTTCTCCCAGGGAGTTTTCTGTTTCATTTTTCTTTTCTTGTCCTTATTTGTTCTTTTTTTCTTTTGAGTCAATTCCATAATCATTTATTATTTTTATTATTCAGTCTCTGGGTATGGTTACTGCTACTTGATGCAGCTCAATTTTGAGATTAATACAATCTATGCATGTCAGCATTAAGCAAGAAGGAAATGATTTCAAAATCTAGTGAAGAAATTGGGGTTTTGAAGAGCAAAATGAGAATGTTAGAGTTTTTTAAGAAAATAGAGGAAAAAAAAGAAAGAGAAAGAAGAAAAAATTTCAGCAATTCTACATAGGTTTGGGGCATCACACACCTAGTAATCAAACCTGGCAAGCCAATATTTGAGAAGCTTCAAAACTTTATTCATAATCTTCATCAAAAATATTGTTGTCCCTACACTATAATTCAACTTATACTATAATTCAACTTATGGAGTGAAACTCTTATTACTTAAAGAAAATAATTTTCGAATTACCTCTAAATTTTATTACTTTCGTTTGGGGCAATGGAGCATAACTATTAATGGCCTTAGTTTGGTGTAATCATGGGCTTGTTTAAAAGCTAACCTAATTGACTTCTACATAGGACAAAATTGATACGCCACATTGTAGATTGATTACTAATATTAGTGGAATGATTGATTAGACTATTGAATTATGTGATAACTTGAACAAATATAATGGTTGAATTGGTTATAACTTTGATCAATCAACTTATGTGGTTCTTTTAATTCGCATCATACCTCTAAGTTCTAAGAAAACCTTGATTTATTAAAGTTGTAATGTAGAGCGATATCAAAATTGGGAAAATTTGTTAACCAACACAACGTAGGAAGACTAGGGTTTCAAATTGTGATTTGAGAATTAGTTTTTTTATGGCATTTTTTAGTTTAAGTTAAGAATGCGAATAGAAATAATAATAATGATGACGAATAACTAAAATCAAAAATATCATAATACTTTTAGGATGAAGTAGAAGTCAATCCTAGTTTTGGTATCCATACTCAAAGAGTCACTCTAACAATCCAGTTTCTAGCAAGACTTAGAATTTTATCTACTTTCAATAAATAATAATAAAATTATTATCCATAATGACGCTTTCTATTAAAGCATAAATAACTAAAAACAAAGATGTCATAATACTCTTTGGATTCATAACTTTTCTATGGGGCCCTAACTTTCTCAAAGAATCTTGGATTTTGCAAAATTTACTTAATCGTGAGCCCTTTAAGAAGCTAATCTAATAGGCTATTGCATACGACTGTTTATACTAAATGGACATCTTTTGGTGTCCTATGAATTAACCATGAGGGAAGTAACAGAAGTATAAAAAAAAAACTAAATCACTAATTAATAATCAAATTTATGTCTATGAATATTAACATCCTAGAGAATTTACAACTCTTAAACGTTCTCACAACTCTTAAACGTTCTCCATAAAGATCTCATATCGCAAGTTGACCATTGATTTCAATGAGATTAATCAGTTAGCTTATTCATTTGACTTGGACAATCTAGATCATCATTTTTAATGGTGGATCTAGGCATAAGGCACACATGGGCACAAGTGGCTTGCCTTGACATTGGCTAGGTAAGTCACCTCCAATGAGGTTTGTGCCTCATGCACTTAGGCATGAGGCTCCAATTGTGGGCTTGGTGCTCTTAAGCTAAGGCTTTTAAATAAATGAAAAATTCCCCAATGCTCCAAATCACATATATACAGCAATCGATTCTTGCTGCCACTTGCCCCCGCCCTCGGATCTGCATGTAAAGTTGTTGTATGCATGCATATGAGTTTCAGATAAGTTTTTTATATTTTCGTTTTTACCTTCATCTTCTTCTTCATTCTTCTCCTCTGTTTCACATTATCATTTTTATTATTTTTCCCTTCTTCCACTGCAATCTATATTCTCATCGTCTTCTTCTTCTTCTTCCTCCTCCTCTTGATCCTCCTTTTCTATCAGATGATTTTTCTTTTTCTTATTCATGCTCCTTTGATGTGTGAAGTGTACTACTGATTTGCTGACCCCCCCCTTCCGTTTTTCTCCTCTTCTTCATCTTCCTCCTCAGGCCCTCCTCTGATCCGTATGATCAGATGACTTTTTTTCCTCTTTTCTTTTCTTATTGCTTCCTTTTTTTTCCCTTTTGTCTTTTTTCTTTTTAAAATTTTTTAGTTGTGGAAATAAATTGGTGCTGTGTATTTATACTTTGTGTATTTCTTTATGCTGCCTTTCTTTTTACCACTGATTTTTTTTTCCTGTTGATCTTTTCTTTGTGTATTTATATGCATGCTGCTGTTCCTTTTTTGTTGCATATTTATGCCTGTGGATTATAGTTTTATATTTAATATTTTGCTGGAGAATTAAATTGACTCATTGAATTTGAATATTGAATATTTATATGAATGATTTTTGTGGATCTGCATGTTAATGTGTTGTCTTTGCTCTTAATCATTCTGTATCGGGCTTATATTAAACTTTTGGATAATTTTCTCATGCTATTATTGCAGCCAGTAATTTTTCGTGTTCCATAAACATATGTATTGCTTCATTTAGGCATGTGCCTCACCTGTGCACCTTCCATCTTGGTTCTAGGATACCTTGGGACATGAGATTGTTTCATGGATAATCCATCGTTCTATTTCTTGACCTTTGTTTCTTATGCAGAATTGTATTTGTTGACTTGGATGGTTGATGCACAGTTATTGGCTTTTTTATTGCTGATTGATTTAAGTTTATATATTCTTATGAACAATCTAAAGAGAGTTGCAATAACCTAAACATTTACCAGTGAATTTGTATAATTGCCTATTTCTTCAGATGTTAAGCTTCTCTTTCAACATCATCTAAGGATTGATGATCCTCTTCCATTTAGAAAAATTTTCTTGGTCCGGCCCATGATTGTTGTTGAAAAGAAAATCATGGTGTTGGTCTCCATTGAATTTTCCACCATGTCTCAGACAATCCTTAACAATTATATCATCTGTACCTGCTGATTCTCCACTCTCTTCCTCAATGCCATCAGTCAGATCTTTTTCTATTCTATCATAAGCCTTATCTAAATCTTCCATTAATCCATCATAATATGGACCTCACCTTTTCAGCGAATAATCCCACAGAATGGGTGAATATTTGTTCTCTTCTGTTAATAATGATTGAGCAATTCTGCATAGCTGAACAAAGAAAGTTGATCTATATGATACCTAGTGAAGTATCGATACACTCAGATTCATCAAGCCAATTGATGGAAAATGGCCTCTTCAACCTCATTGCTTTTTGCTCATACATCTTTTTTGGAACTTTTTTCAAGCAAGGTGGATTGCATTTTGCACGTCTTTTGCATTGATTGGAATCATCATTTTTAATAACTTAAGTGTTGGGATTCTATAAGACACATAGCAGCGAAAATTAAAATTAACAATTTAGATTGCCCACAAATTCCACAAAGCAAGCCCATGGTTGAAGAGTCCATTGCAGAGTTGGGATTCGGGATTCTTCTCCAACTCCTGCAAACAAGAAGGTTGTTGCAAGCATGCTACTGCTACAACAACCAGAGTTGAGCAATAAAACAATGCAATAAAGGTGAGAACAGAACCCATGCAGTTGAAAGCTTTTGTCTGGAAGGCAGCTGTTTTAGCCACACAGTTGAGATAATGAGAATGCATCCTCAAATTGACGCTGAGCAGTTGGAATAGAATGCAACTGTGCAGCTATGGATTCCACTTTTACCCTGTAGTTGGGAATTTGCTGAAATTGCATGAGCTAAGCATGCCTTCAACTCATGCAGATGGGTTCACATTCATCATCGCAGATGGAGATGCTCTGCTGAAACTGTGCAGTTGGATTAGCATTTAACTCATGAAGTTTATCAATTGGACACTGTTTTTATCCGTGCAACCAGAGATATATGGAAGCTTGCCCGCTCAGTTGAACTATGCTACACTGATAAGAATTTTACCCATGCGGATTCAAGAATTGTCTAATGAACAAGCGAGTTATCCACAAAATCAAAGAGATGGTGTGGCCAAGATTGATTCATCTCCAACTAGCAAAGCAGACATGGTGGAAGTGCACTCTCAAACCGCACAATTGTGGTTGATTAGAACTGCACCAAGCAGTCAAGGTCAGCAACCAGCGCTATCAGGATTTGTTTCCTATCCGCACAACGAGGAAACTTCCCATGGTTGAAACTGTTCAGCTTTTGGCTATCAGAATTCACTTTTAAGATGAGCGATTGAGATTGGTTTAGCCGAATATTTACCCAAACAATCCATTTTTTGCGATTCGCTTGGTATTGAAAATTGGTATTAGGCTGGTTACTTTTTTCCAAATTCCCATTCATTGGAATATGGATGAGACCAGCAGATAAATACCATGCTGATTTTAGTTGGACGTCCAATAGAATTATCTGAATGGATGGACCATTCAATTGGCATCTCAATTAAATTGGCTAAGGCCATGAAGCATGTAACCAAAATCACCAGCTTGGTGCTACCAGTTTCCATGCATAGATGTGGGTCCATGTGGTGGAACAGATTCAAGTGGCCAGCATGATTATTTTATGCCCAGCATGTTTTGCATCATATAAACATGGACATAAATGGCAAAGCACCAATTTGATTATTCATTTGGTATTGTTATTTCAATTGAATGGGTTGGAGGTATGCAATTGTGAATTCAAAATCACATCATCAGTTGCCTGTTACTAATTTTCATGTGCATAAGCATGAACTTTGGGCCCATCTACAATATTCAAGGTCGAAACAGCATGGCACTTTTCAACCAAGGTTATTTGGTGAAGCCACATGGGCCCACGAACACCATGAAGCCAGCACTCCAACAACGTGATGAGATGCCAATGGAATTCCTTGCATCCAATCTGTATGCTTAAGGGTACATGCATGGACCTCATTGTCAGTTCATGGTGACAATTATATTGCATGGGACCCACCATTGGATGAATGCAATTAACCAAGCACTCAAACTCTCATTTCAATTGGACATGTTCAGTGGCATTTCAGATAAATGGGTGGCCCCATGCGAACATGCAACAAAATCATGTCATGGGATCGGAAGACCCAACAAAATCAATGGTCCATTACCAATTTTCATGCATGAGAAAATGGACATTAGACTCACCTGCAACATTCAAGAGTAAAACAATATGGATTTTTTAAACATGAAATACTTCAGCAAAAATCATTTGGACTCATGGTGCTTATTACCCAATTTCTATGCACTCTAAATGAACATGGGACCCACTTATAACCATGGGACTCGTCCAGCACCAAGTCTGGCCAACATGTTTAGCATATATGGATGGTGCAACTAATGCAGTCATCTCTAATAAATTCCAAGAATTCACCCAAAGGTTCAAGTGAAGTAAATTCCAAGAATGCCCTAGGTGCAAGTGAAAGATGAGAGCCTATAAATACCCCTTCTCTCTCACATCAGAGGGAGTTCTTTACATATTTGATGACTTGGAACCTTCAAGAGGTAGGTGCCTCCTTTGACACCAGTGGCTCTTGGCTTATTAATAACTTCTCTTGGTGCCTCAAGGCACTTTTCCATGGCCCATTATGGCATATATGTGGGTCCCACCCATGCTGTGGTAATGGTGGGCATTGCACATTTACAATAAATAACGGGATGTGTTTTTAATAATTAGAATTCATTAAAACCTATTAAAATATTAATTAAACATTGAAACTGGCAAAGTTGCTTTGAAAAATAACTTACAAGATTTGGGAGATGATGACATGTATACTACATAGTGTCCTAAGCTAATTAGGAAAGAATATTTAGAACCGTCATTAGTGCTAATCATTTTCATTAATATTAATTATGATTAAGCTTAATTAATATAATTTGCCCTTGTGGTCTCTCACAGGCTAAATGGCAAAGATCATCTGCTTCTTGTTTTTCACGAGATTTTGAAAAACACTATTCATTTAGTCATTCAATCACCTAAGTCTAGGACTAAGTAAAGTTACTAAGTCATGACTCATATTGTTAACCCTAGCAAAATTATTTTCAGTTAAACCAAATTTAGTCAACTTGGTCCCACTCTTCTTAAGCTTCTTTAGGGTAATGGAGAGCGTTGAGCCCTCATTAGGTCACTAAGTCGTAACTCATTGACTCAAACCCAGTTAGCCTGGTTTCACTTTTCTTAAACTTCTTGTGTGTAGTTGAGAGAGTTGAGCCCCCGTTGAGTCACTGAGTTGTGACTCACTTAGTCCAAACACCTAGTCTACCTGCTCTCATTCTTCCCAGGCTTTTTTAAAGAATATAAGATAGCCAAATCATTGAGTCACTGAGTTGTGATTCATCGAGTTAAATCTTTTTGTGACTCAGTTAAAATCACTCATCCTTCCTAGGCTTCTAACAATCGTGCCCCCTCTTGCAACCCCCAAAGATGGGTTGAATGTCTATTTTTCCACAATCAGACTTCTTTGTTACTCATTTAAGTTGGATTTAGGTCTATAGATGGATAGGGATGAAAGAAAAGGAAGGAGTGTAGGAAATATGGCTAGCTGAAGTGTTTAGGTATCCACAATGATAAAAATAAATGAACATAGGATAACAAAAACATTGGAGATACATCACAAGTTGGAACTAGTTATCCATTTTCTCTCTCTTTTATCCCTACCCTGGCAAGAAGATGTTATTGATGATTTGTTGTCAATAATATTGGTTTTTCCAATAATATTAATGATTTGTTGCCAATAATACATCACCAAGTTGGAACTAGTTATCCTTTATGCTTACTTCTGAGGTTGCTACGCTTTAGCATAATTCACAATCAACACATTGGATTTATGTGTGGTGCAAGTGGCACGCTTTCATGCATGTGCCTTATCAATCATGATTAATAACTCAACTTCTCATGAAACCCAGTTAAAAAAGAAAGAAAAGTAAAAGAAACTAGAAGTTCAAACTGTTGCTCATAAAAATTATTTTGTCAGGAGAGCATATCAGTGAATGAGTATCTGCAAATTTTTCTATATGATATAATTTCTTATCTGTGTTTCATATGATGCATGTGTAAATGTCTCCATTTCTTTCCTCATTTTGTAGTTTTACTAGAGAAATCCCATCAAGGGCATCCAATATTGTTCTGTTAATATTTACAAACTCAAGAGCTCTGACTTGAAATGTAGACTGATTTACTCATAACTGCTGCAGTGGTCCAAGGGCCATCTCGGTTGTAAATTCTTCATCGGAAAGTTTAGGTGGGGTGAAGGTTGTGGCAACTGCCATAGTTCCAGATGAAGTGAGAAAAATTCAAGACATTCTGTGTAGATGGAGCGATATTGACAAAGTTGACCTCATCTTCACATTAGGTTAGGCTCCCTCATGTCCTCACATGGCAAGAAAACATCAGTTGTTCATCATTTCCTCTTTTTGTTCAAATACTGCATCTGTTATCTTGTTTTTGCATTTGTAATTGTCACTTAGTTATTAATTATATAACTTTTTCGTCTTGCATATCCATTTTTTCCATATTCGTCAGCATCATTTAGTGTTTTCTAATTTTGGTTTCAATATCCATTTTGATCACTATATATTAAGGTGGCACTGGATTTACACCTAGAGATGTTACCCCTGAAGCAACAAAAGCTGTGATACAAAAAGAAACACCTGGTCTTTTGTATGTGATGCTGCAAGAGAGTCTGAAGGTATGACATATCTTTCTGCAGTCAAATTTACAGCTCTGCTAGATTTGAATCATAAGTTGAAAGATACATGAATATCTTGCTGATTCTTATCTTCCACCTTTGTGAACTCTGGTGGCCAATATGAGCAGATACTGCTAAAATCATAAAAAAAAAAAATGCATGTGCATGCTCCCTGAAGATCTTGATATGCCTATAAATAAATCTGTACATGCATGCCTATAAAATCTCATTGTTTTGAATAGTGCTCATATTCAAATGAATGCTACTCATATACATGACTTTCATATTCGAGCATTTGAATTTCATCACTTCTGCAATATATGGTCTGTAATTAAGCAGCCGAATTGTTAAATGCAATTGTTTTTACTTCCTTTCATGAATAGGTAACACCATTTGCCATGCTTTCACGTGCTGCAGCTGGAATAAGAGGATCAACACTGGTAAGGATCTCCATCATCTATGGTTACTTCATAGGAAGAAAGCATCAATATCTTAGTCTACTGCTGAGTAATGAGATCAACATTTGAAATATTTGCTGCTTTCATGGTTGACCATGTATGTTATACCTAGTTTTTATCTCACAAACCAAGCTTGAGCTTGAAATTTGTTGGAGGAGAGAAAATCCATGACAGAAAAAGTTAAAATTAAAGCTGCAATGGATTGTTTCGCATGAATCGAGTGGTTTTAACGGCATGGAAAGCAACGTTGATAGAGCTGTTAATCATCGTGATGGGAGAAGATCGTGCACTTAAGGTCGTTCCCAGTGTTGAATCCTCAGCAATATAATCCCATTCAACCTAGGTGAAAAATTGCTCTCCTTTATGCATTTAGAGTTCACACCCCACCCGCGCAGATTACAATTGCAACACAAGCCAAAGGGATGCCACTACCTGCACAATTGGAAACTTTGTTTGAGTAATGGAGGTGAGGACGTGGCCGCGTAGTTGATAGGAGCTAAACAGCCAGATGTCTGCCTCCATACAAAATAACAAAATTGCCCTGCGCAGCTGAAGTGAAAAAGAAAAAGAAAAAACTTCTGCCTTTGCAATTGAAATGCAAATGCAAAGGCACAAATAAAAAAATAATTAAACTAAAACCGTCCACATGGCGAGGCTATCAGAAGGGTGCGTGTTTCGGAAGAAATGTTGATCGACAGAAGATAGATGGAAATCATCATATACTAAAATTAATGTGCGTGTTTTAATCAACATGCCAACAAATGAGAAAACGACAGCTCGCCTAGACGACGCCGTCCATCTCCTTCCACAGGGGGCCCCACCTTCGTGATTTGCCAGTAGGTGGATTTGCCCATCAGCCCCAGAACAGAGAAGCCGATCTCGTCTTCTCCACCTTCGCTTCCATCAGCACAAATGGTAGTCTGCGGAGACGACGTCAGCAGAGTTTGCTTTGTTCTCTTCCTAACTAAGAAGATAGCCAGTGTCGTTGCCATTACCGCCTTGAAGGAATCCTTTGTCGCCTGCACCGCATCCGGCAAGGCTAGTGGGTTCCTCTCCCTCGACGCCTCGGCATCACGAGCTTTATCTTCGAATCACAATACCAACTGCCAAATTCCCAATTGGATCAACAGCCAAATTTGCGGCCCGAACATGATCAGCACCGTCGCAACCACGGTGCAAACCCACTGTAGCTCTTCACTCGTATGCCGATGGCAGAAACTCAGGAACCAAGCCACTGAAGTAGGTGGCAGAAGCAGAGAAGGTATTCTCATGTGCCAGACGAAGTTTGCTATCCTATGCAAGTGGACCCCACCCAAAATCAGCATGACCAGGTGATTTGCAGCCATTGCCATGGCGCATCTGGGAAGCGGAATAGAGGCCACACCAGCTCGTAGCAACCAAAAGTCCATAAAGTGTCGTCTGCACCACTAAGTCTTGCAGTCACGGGATTGGCGTGCACTGGGTTCCTTTTGCTGGACGCGTAGTGGCATTCGGCTCGCGCAATCTCTTAAAACAGCAAGTCACCAGAGCCCCAAAGCTCCTGTACTATGTTGCCTTAAATCGCAGGGGTTGAAATTAGGAATTACATCGCCCACACTCGACCACTCACGCAGTCACCGTGTTCCCTTCTCACCAACACCCCAACCTCGCAACCTCGCAATGGCACGGTGCTTTCCACAATCCAGCAAGCTACCTCCGACAGCAATGCCTGGTTCTGCTGCAGACAGTGTCGATGTGTCTGTTCATGGTCTTGGAGAGTAGTGAACGTTGGACGAATCCGGTTCAGGCTGGCAAAGAAATATCCAAACCGTCTAAACGAAGTTGTGCAGGCAAGCCGTTGGTGAGACAAATGCGGTGATGTGCCGAGCAGTTGGGAAGATTAACGTGCCATGTAGTTGAGGTAATTGTTTAGCTACGCAGCCAGCGAGCCACGTTGACAGGGACGATCCTGCTGAGGTGGTGTGTAGCCGAAGTCATCGTTAACCCATGTGATCGAAGTCTCAGAACATGAAGTGGCTTGGGTTTTTTGTGGCTGACGTGCCGTGTAAGCAGCAAGCCACTCTAACCACAACCTTATTTGAAGAACTCCATGGTTTGCTGACATGCCGTGTGGCCAAGCTGGAAGCAGACCCGCGCAACCACACTGAAGGCAAGATAGCGTAGGCTGTAAGCAGACCCGCGCAACCAAGCTGAAGGCAAGACAGCGCAAGTGAGGTGTAGACGAGACTTTGCTTGCGTAGCCGAGAAGTTTTTGTAGTTGGCATTGTTGTCAACATGGCGCGCAATTGAAATATTATCCGTCGAATGAAGCATTTGTCCCCGCAGCGGGAGCCAATGTCCAATTTGCATAAGTGGGATGGTTCTTTACAGTGCGCAGTCAAATGGGATTCTCCACCAAAATGCAACAGTGCAGACAGATTCTCCACCGAAATTTCTTAATTGCGCAGATGACATTCTCCACCCGTACAATCAGAAATTTCTTACCTACACAATCAGATGGTTTGTCCAGCAGACGTTGTTCTCATCCATACAAGCAGGATGTAGGATAGGCTGTTGTGCTTCGTTTATGTTGCCTTCTTTGCACACCTACCCTCCTCTATTTTTCTACGTCCCGCCACACGTCATCCATGTTACCAGTTTCATGCTATCCTGTTTAGTGGCAATTTAAAATATTCAAACACATGAAGCATTTCATGAAGGTGTCATGATGGATGTTGACGCCTTGGGCAACATGATTGATAGGAAGAAAACATTGATGTCTTTAAGAGGGAGGTGCCTCACTTGCCACTAGTAATTTCTCTAGCGCCTGAGAGCACTCTGCCATGGCCCCACCATGGTACACACATGGGTCCCACCCATGCTATGGTAATGGTGCGTCCCATACGGCTAATAGACAATAGGATAATGCCGGATTAGACACACTAAAACATGTTTAAACCCTAATTAAACCATCTAACTGCCACATAAATCAGGGAACTAATGACATTGTCTTAAATTAATTAAAAACTTGTCATTTAGCATTAATTACTGTCATTAGTGCTAACCATGATTAGGCATAATTAACTCAAAGTGTAATTAGGTTTAATTCATGCAACCTGGATCTTTGATCTCTCACAGTATAAACGCCAGAGATCGCCCGCTTGCAGTTTTCCACGGGATATTAGAAAACACCACTCATCAACTTATCCTAAAGCCTAAGTTTAGGACTGAGTTATTGAGTCATGACTCACTGAATCATGACTCACCGAATCAAACCTTAACATATACCATTCATCAAAATAGTTAAATCCAGTCATCCTGACCCACTTTTTCTAAGCTTCTCATGGGCAATTGAGAGAGTCATGCTAAACCCAGTTAACCTGACCCATTCTTCCTAAGCTTCTCATGGGTAATTGAGAGAGCAAAGCCAAATCTAGTCATCCTGGTCCCACTCTTCCTAAGCTTCTCATGAGTAATTGAGAGAGTCGAGCCAAATCCAGTCATCCTAGTCTTACTTTTTCTAAGCTTCTCATGGATCAATTGAGCGAGCTAAGTTATCCACTTGTCCTAAGCTTCTCATAGGTAATTGAGAGAGCCGAGCTAAATTCAGTCAACCTGGCCCACTCTTCTTAAGCTTCTCATTGGTAATTGAGAGAGCTGAGCCAAATCCAGTCATCTTGGCCCACTCTTCCTAAGCTTCTAATGGATAATTGAGAGAGCCGAGCTAAATCCAGACAACCTGGCCCACTCTTCTTAAGTTTCTTATGGGCAATGAGAGAAAGCTTAACCAATCCTAGGTTACCTATTTCTTCTGATCTCTTTTAGGTCTAAACACAATAGAGATCACCCAGTCCTGAGTCCTTCCGGGATATGCCAATTGGGTTACAAAACACCTACTGTCTCTATGGTTTCTTACAGTCTAAACAACATAAATCACTCAGTCTTGATTCCACCCAAGACAAACCAATTGGATCAAAACAACCATTTTCTAAGTTGACCTAGTGTCTAGCAACCTAGTCTATAGCCGTGTCATCCTATCCGCCCATTGACTTGAGGCGATTTCCTAAATATCAAGTCCTCGCAATGTACTAGGCGATCCCAAAGACAACACACATCTATTTTGAGAGAGAGTGTGTGTTTTATTTTGGGGTTTCTAAGATGCATTGTATTTTTTCTTTTAATCAAGGGTTTTCTCCCATTGTGGAGTTGTAATTAGGACCACTTGGGGTCTTGGGTGTGAACATACAATTTTCTGATGTATAGAACAAGTGTAATCTATTGAGAACAATCAATAAAAAATGGAAAATGTTTGATTCATTCTGAAATATGACGAATATTTACATGTTGTTCTATTTTATTGTTTTCTCCTCTTTTTGTACTTGTTATAAAATTTAAATCAATTTAATAGACGAGCCAAGTGAAAGCTTTGGCTAGCCTGGCCTGACTTATCATTGTTTTTACCTGGTAGCTAGCTTTGCTAGGGTTGGGGTCAAGATCATCTTCTGTTTGTGCACACAAAGCTTAGAAATACATGATATAATATGCATGTGATATTGTGATATACAAATATACAATAATTCAGTACATGGATGTAAAAACTTTCTTTATTGAATTGCTTCACATGGCTGCCCTTAGAAACCTTTTTTTGTGAACCCTGTTGTATGATCTAAGATGCCATAACATACTCCACACCAGCTCATGGTGGTAGCTAAATAAATGTCAAACCAATTTTTAACCTAAAAATTTACATGCTAGACTTGAATTTTCAAACTAAGCACAAGCCAATTCTTTTGCATCAAAACCCATCTCTAAAAACTGCAATCCTTGACTTTATTTCAAATTAAAATCTTTTCCTTAAAAAGTATTTTATCCTTTCTTAATTTACTTTGTTTTTGTTTTTTTTTTTTTTACGCTCCTCTCTTTGTTTAGTATTTTTTATGAAAATGAAGCATATTTTACATGAGATTTTTTATATAGGTTATCGGTTCTAAAGAATAGCAGGTAGCTTTTAAAACTTTTGGCGGAAAACTAAATGATGCAAAGAGAGATAAAATAATTCAACATTCTACAAGTGTTTTCTTACTTGCATAAATTACAAATCTCAGAAGTTGTGAATAAAGCAAGTACAAAGAAATGCCTGTTGATAGGCTTCTGTGTATACAATAAAAACTTGAAAATAAATAATTACTTAGCGAAGAATAATATGCTTCAGACTCTTGATTTAGGATTGATGTAGCCTGAAGCTTAATTGAAACTTCAAAGAATAGTGGAGTAAATATGTAGGAAGCAATTGAAAGCTTTAAATACTCTTGTAAATGTACAATAAAATTCTAAAAGATCATTTAGTCTTCAAATGAACTCATATTTATAGAGCTTGGGATGTTTCTTGACCATTTGAGGGGAGTGATAAGTGAGAAATAGCCATTAAATCAACTTTAAGGAAAGTTGTTAGAAGTAATCTATGGGTGATGATAGACGTTTGTCGTGTCCTCTGTTACTTCCTCTATCGCCACATAGACGAAGTGTATTCCTCTATCAGTTCCTCTCTCGCTACCTCTGCATCCTTTATCGTTTCAAAGGTTATGACAGACCTTTGTCATTTCTTCTTCCACTTCCTCTATTAGTATAGCATGAAGTGGGCAATTGTCTAAAGAGTATTATAGACCTCTATCATATTCACACTTCCTTTGTGACTTCTTCTTTCGTCTCTAACAACTCCACCTACTTTTAACAGCTAGTATGATAGACTTTTTTGGTACGATGTTTCTTCTATGGTCATTAGATGACTTAAACTTGTTCTTAGAGAATTCCACAGACCTCTGGAGCTTGAGGGAGCACCCCTGTGACTCTTTATTGTAATTCCTTGGACTGGATTTTTAAGGCTTGGTCTTCTCTGTCTCTGTCTTGATGATTCTAAGTGTCCTTTGGCTTTGATTGAACTTTTGCACATTGTGTCCTTGAATCATCACTTTTATTACTCCTTTTTGAAATTGTGTGAGTTGTAAATTTGATTTTGCAATCACTTGAAAAGTATTTCATTAGTACCCTTAACTCTCACTCACATGTTTGTTTATTATCAAAATTAAGCTGCGAATCCATGGTTTGGACTCAACATTCTTTGCCTTTTTGATGATGACAACGGATTAAATATAACTTTCTCAAAATAATGCAATTCATAATTAAGAAGTTTGAAAACTCCCCTTATGTATGTGTTCCCCCTAAAGATTAGACTTCCAAATAAAAATTACACTTAACTCTCTCTGTTTTTGGCTCTCTCCCGTTTTGGCATAATGAAGTATTAAAATTCTGTGAAGCAATCCAGTGCATAACTAAATGATGAAATGCAATGAGAATGAACACATGTTAGAAGAAACAACGATGAATTTTATTAAATAACCAAAAATCAATTACAGCTAGTCCAAAACACATGACACAAAATAAGAAATTGAAGCGGCTACTAGGATCCTAGCTTGTAGAGGGAATATTTGAGCTAGATGATTTTATGTTGTCTAAGGATGGGGAAGATGACTAGGATGGTTGAGTTGGGGATTGGGATTGGGAGGTTTGGGGTTGAATGAAGGACTCAATAGGGGCAAGAGGAGACGGTTTGTATTGGGATCTCACAAAATAGAAAGTGTTGGGTGACCTGGAGTAAGAGAATTTCTTGAGAGTGAACTAGGTAGATGAGGTTGTCATGGAGGATGGGATGGATGTGGTTTTAGGTTGAGGTGGAGGCTGGAGTAAATTTTCAAGAGATGAGTTGCCAGGTCTAGAGATAGGTAGTTTGGTGACTACAAATTTTGTTTTGGTTTCTTCGAAAGATAAGATGTGGGGGTTGAGGTCAGTTTGATGCAGTGTTCGTATTATCGATAAATACCTATTTATCGGTGGCCCGAAAAAAAGATATTATCATTTTTATCGGAGATATTATCATTTTTTCTAGGACTTTATCGGTAAAATAGAAAAACTTAGAAAAATAAAGAAATTTTGAGAGATTTTCAGTGGAACTTTGTAATAAAATATGATAAATATAAACACTCAATTTGGGCAAAAAAATGGATTAAAAAAGTCACTATTACATGAATAATGAATGTACACATAAGAAATGCATATAGGCTGACAGAAAGAGATTAAATCTTAGCAAGAAAAAATATTATATTAAACATTATATCTCCCATATTAGGTCACACATAAAAAAAGTATGATAAGTGTTCTAAAAATTAAAACAATTATACCAACTCCACCTTAATACCAAGTGAAGTGTCGTATAGGTTCCTCAAGTTCGTCGTCATCATGTTAACATGTAGACTCATACTAATGAGGGAAAGGAAAGCTAAAAAGGGAATAAGAAGCTGATGAACCTACTTCACTATCTGGGTAATCTGATGGGTAATCTGATGATGTATACCCATATGATTGGATGTAATCTGAGGCCAAGTTGAGCTGAGATGGCTGTGAAGAGGGCTGATATGATAGATTGTTGTAATTCCATACAGAATCATCTGACTATTCATATGAATATGAATGTGATAAACCATGTGGCCCATAGGAAGACTCTTCTCTACCGACACTTAAATTCACGGATGTCATGCTACTTGTAAGTATGCTACCCTCAACTGGTTCCTTGTCCTTCCTAGGTCCAAACCTTCTCTCATATCGCTTGATTAGAGGGCGTGCACTATGATCCTCATCTTGTATAGCATGCGTATTCACCTCCTCACATGTAAATTTACTAAATGACCTTTGATTCTATGGGTATGATGAGCCACCTCCACCCTCGCCACCATTATCATCATCATCACCATCACCACCACCACCAACATCATCGTTGTCCCTCTTTGTTCTTGAAGACGACGAAGTACTCAAGGCTTACTTAGACATTTGTGAAGCTCCTTTAGTAGTCGACTAGGTTTGGGATCTAAATAATGGATCAAATGCCTCTTCTGGGGTCCGCTCTTGATGTAACACCCCTTCTACATCCATACCCTGTTCACTAGCTTCTTGAGCAATAGCTTCTATTGGCTCACCATTCTATCCATCTAGATCTTCTGATCGCAATCATTCATATACTGGATCGTCCCTGGTATCATCCTCTTCCATATGTGCATGTTGTCCAATCATCATACGATCTAGAAGATCATCAGGCTCCTTATTTTCCTCTCACAGTATCCTCTCTTGTTGCTTCATATTATAATGGTAGAAAACTAGCTTCTTGAGCTTCTCATACCCTAGTCTATTCCTTCTCTGGGTATGGATGAGGGAGAATGTGCTCCAATTTTGTTCACATGGTGATGAAGACATCATTTGACTTAAAATTCGCACTGCTAATAGCCTCAGTGTTGGGGTCTTCATGCCATATAAGTTTCCCCATTTGCCTATAATCAATTCAAGATTATGTATTAGTACTTGTGAAGATTACGTAAATATGCAAGTGTAAAATGTCGTGAGGTTTAGAAACAATTAAATATAGGGTAATCCTCGTGGCTATGATTGAAGGGCAACTGCCTTTCCAAATATCCCCCGTGCTTCGAGGAAAGTCATCAACTGTTGGAACATTTATAAGGAAGGATTAATCTTTTTTATTTATCGCACTAAATAAGATAATAAAATGTATTCAGTGAACAACATAAGTAATTTACCTCGATCTGAAAATCACCATATTTGGGTGATTAAGAATTATCTTTTCAAAGACTTGAAGCACCGTTCCATTTAACTCCATATCCGCCCCAAGACCATGCTCATAATGGTATTTTGGGTTCAAAAAATACGCTGCAATAATAACATTGCAATTCAGGCATAAGAGAAGAAGTTACATAAGAGAAGACTACAATGATAAGATTGCAATTCATATGACAAAATTCACCAGCTGCATGTAATGGATGACGGAGCATGTTCTTCCAACAATCTTCTATGATGGTGATTACCCAATTTGGCTGCAATCTCCTTCTTCTGCTTTCGAACTCTTCTAGTAGACATACCCGACTGAATAGCCTCCTTCATAAGTGCTCTAACATCTTTAGGCACCTTAGGACAATTTCTAACATTAGGACTACTCCAAGTCAAGTATTGCCTCAGTCTTATAATCTCCCCGACTTCATAACTTGCTTACAATAGTTGCATTCAGCTCCCAATGGGTTTCCTGGGATCAGTTTTTGATGTTCCCATGCAAAATCGTTAGGCTTGGTCTTGCCTTTACTCCCCTTGCCACTCTTGTCTATCGAAATCTTCAAATTTCAACTTGAAACATATCAAATCAAAACAAATTGATTTTTTTCGTTTTCATCCACTCAACATCAACATTTTTTAAGAGTTGAACACTCTTGAACATGCAAATCTTTACAATGTATGCATCCAACAATATCTAAAATGAACTTTAGACACTTAAAAACAATTAAGAAACACAAATTTTAGGAAATAATTTTATTTTTCACAATTTAGAAAAATATTTATAATTAATATTAAATTATAAAAAATAAAAAATCTATTTGCGGACAAAACCTTACTTAAAACAGCTAACTAATTTGCATTTACCATGACCCAAACATTGATTTTTTAAAAAAATATAGTTTTAGGCTTACCCCAAAATTTTCTAATTTTGAAAAAAATAATAATAATAGTTTTTTTTGCTGAAAATCTCTTTTTGTCAACAAATCTTACGCTTAATTTCTGTTTCCATTCATAAACAGTTACTAATTTGGGATGAATCAAACGATTTGGGGATTTGGTTGTGCAACTTTGTTTAAATCACCACTTTAATGCAATATAAGTATGAATAACAAGATTTTGAGCAATATAAACATGAGAAACAGTGAAAAAAATGGGTTTTCAAACCTACAGTGTCCGGATGTCCGATTTGAAAAATGCGATTTTGATTTTGAAAACGGAGTTTTTCTCTCACAAAATCGACAATAGATCTTTTGTTTTTGGTGGTAGAATACAGAAATAAGCACTTGGAGGAGAAAAAATCGGGTTTAAGAGGGGTTTCTCACCTCACAATGGCCGAAAATGCCCCCCCTGCACGTCCTTGTTGATAATAATGCTGCATAAACAATATTATCGACAAGTTCTCGCGGTAATATTGATAAAAGCATGATTTTGTGGATAAAATCACAATAATATCGATAAAATGCACGATATTATCAATAATCTTGGTATTTTACTGATAATATTGATTTTATGGATTTTGTTTTTTATTGCTGGGAGGCTAAAACGATATTATCAACGGTATTATAATATGATCACTGGTTTGATGAAGGGTAGGTGTGGTAGTTGTTTGGGTTGGCATAGAGGGTTGGCGTGGTTGAGTGGGTTGTTGGAATTTTAGGTAGGTTTTAGCTCTGGGTTGCCCAGGTTTTTTTGGGTTTTGGGTTATCTAGGAGTTTTGGGTTTTGGAGATGGCTTTTTGGTTGGTTTAGGTTTGGGTTCTTGGGTGGTTTAGGTTTTTTAGGCTACTTTTGTTGAGAGCTAGGGGCTCTAGGTTTCTCTTAAGAGCTAGAAGAAGGTAATTCTCTTCTAGTAGTCTAGTATGTAGGATTTGTGTTTCAGAAGTGGCTTTGTCAATGATTAAAGTAGGCTCTTTGGGTAGTGGTAAAGCTGGAATGGTGTGGATGAGTTTTGGTGAGGGAATTTAGGTTATGGAGGAGGAAATAGTGGGATCCACAAGCTCTGGGTAGGGAAGGTGAAGAGCTTTGGATGGTGCTTTGCTCATGATGATTTTTTTTAACTTGCTAGATGGCTGCTGTTTGGTTTGCTTTGAATGTTCTTTTGTACTCTTCAAAAGCCATAGTGGTAGGAGGGACAGGTGAGACTGGTCTACTGATGAATTCAAGAATTTCTTCCTTTGGAATGATAAATGGTTGAGTTTGAGGGGTTCTTTCAGGAGATGGAATAGGTGAGGATGAAATTTCAATGGGTGATGGATGTTTAGGAGATTATGGGGATTTCGATTGTATAGGTGATGAATGCTTCAGAAAAGGGTGGTGGAGTTAAGAGTAGAAGGTTTGGTTTGGGTTTTTACTCCAGATTGAGTAACTTGTTCTTCTGCTGGGATAGCTAATCTTTTGGGCTTAGAGCTTCATCTCTAGCTACAGTTGGGTGGGTTTGGTGTGCTGGGTAGGCTTGAGTGGTCAAGTTGAATAAATCGGAAGATAGGTCACCTTTTTTCTAGCTGAATGGTTCTTATCCTAGCTCTTGGTGCAAATGTCTCCCCAACATCAAATCCTTCAATTTGAGAAAATCCCTATGCAACCAATCTTGCTTTATATTTTTTTAATGTTTCATCAGCTTTATCTTTTACCTTCCAAATCTACTTGGTACCAATTACCATCCTTTGCTTTGGTCTATCCACAAGGTCCCACGTGTCATTCTTCATGATACTATCATATTCAGCTTGTATTACAGTTCTCCACTTTCCATTTGCAAGAGCCTCGTCTAAGCATGAAGGCTTCTTAACTATCTTGATGATGTCTGACCATCAATGCAAGATTCACCAAGTTACTCGATTGAAGTTGCTCCTCTATTCTCTTTGATCTTCGCGGCCCATCTGTCATTGGACTTACCACCACCAAATCTGGATTCTTGTTATCAAAAGAGTATTTGTACCTATTTTGGTTGTGGCTTCTTTTGTGATCAACTTGATGCAAGCTGGTCACTTTTGTACTTGTTGGTACTGTTCAAATGGTGACTTGAAAGGAGTGGGGGTGTGAATTGAGTCTTTAAAAAATTTGGCCAAGTTAAAGATTAAAGTGATGAAAGGATGGAAAATAAATCACATAGCACAATACAAATGTATTTTTATAGCGGTTCGGCCCAACATGGTACCTACTCCACTCTCTGAGTCAGCCTCACTTGTTGCACTTAGGTTCCACTAACCACCTATTGGTTTTATAAGCTTACCAACAAACTTTATACCCGTTGGTTTCCAAGCTAACCAACAAATGTATACACGATTAGCAAGCCCCTTGCCAGCTATCCCATATAATGAAAGATGTACAATAAAAATGCCTCTTAGATAGGCTGATTTGTACAGAAATAAAAGTGCAACAGAAAAAATGTATGGTAATAAACACAGAGAATATCAAACTCGGAAAAGTATTTGCAGAGGTTAAGCTTTGAATGCAGATTTTGTTAACTTTAATGTCTGAGTAAATGCTCTTGTTTGCTTTTTTATCTTATTTGCTTATCTCGTCTAACTCTCTTGAACGGCTTCTCTTTACTCCTTTTAAACTGGGATTCAAAATTTGCTCGTTGGAGAAAACGACATTCATAAATGCGAGTGAATCATCAAAATTTTTTGCCCGTTGAAACGTTCTCGTGGGTTCTCATTGTTTGAAGGCTTTCAGCATTGTCCGAAGATATAATTTCAGACTGAATGAAACATTTTGCCGGTAACAGACTTCATTCGGCTTTGTCCGAAAATGGTTTTTGCGTCCGAAGTAAAATTTCGGACTGAGAAGTGGCGTGAATTGCTTTGACCGTGTGAGAGAACTTTGGCTTTAGTTAGGGATGAGTTGGCTATGTCCGAAGTAAAATTTCTGACTAACTGACCGTGCAATAACAATGTCTGAAGCTTGGAACTAGAAATTTCGGACTTAGACTTCTGAGACGCATTGGACTTCTAGCGTCTTGACTTCATACTTCACCAATGTCTGAACTTGGCTTTGCGTCTGAACAAGATCTACACGGTATTCAAACTTAGCTCTGCAGTGTCCAAACCTTTGCCGGAGTCCGGAATTTGGCTTTACTTTGTCCAAACAACGTTTCTCTTCTTTTGAAGTATGTTTTTGAGGTAGGGTTTGTGTCTGAGCTTGGGCATCAATTGAAAATGCATCCAAAATGACTTTGAAGCTTGTATATGATGCTTGTTATACTCTTTGAGCATTTATGTTTTCTTCCTTTAATAAACGGTGGGTCTTGTCTCTGATTTTATCTTCTTCTTTTTTGTGTTTGTATTGCACGCTTGGAAATAACAGTCAGTTGCTTAACTATTCACTTACATGCTTTTTGCTAATCATGAAAACTTGGTTGGCTAAACACAGTAATCATCAAAATCAATCCAAGTAAAGGAGGTTTTGTTCAATAACTTACTTCTTCATTTATAGGTGGCATACGGTAGGTTACTTCTTTAGTTGATGACGAAGTGGCTCTATCTCCAACAGTCATTGAGTGTGGTCTTTCATCAAATACCACATCTAGGCTTGTGATAATCTTCTTTGCCTCTCTATCATGGAGTCTGTATGACTTTGACTCTTGACTGTATCCTAAGAAGATACACTTTCTGCTCTTATAATCAAATTTCTTTCTATTTTCGGCAGGAACATGTACAAAACATTCACATCCAAATGTTTTAAAATGAGAGATAGAGGGCTTTTTTAACAGAGTACGCTTCATGAGGAGTTTTCCCTTTAACTGCATTTGTGTTGCATCTATTCAGAATATAGACTGCAGTGTTCACCACCTTGGCCCGAAATGAATAAGGGAGGCCTTGTCCTTTCAGCATGCATCATGCCATTTCCACCATAGTCCGATTTTTTCTTTCCACTATTCCATTCTGCTGTGGAGTATATGGAGCTGTTGGGTCTGTTTTGATGCCACAATTTGAGCAGTATCTGTTAAATGCCTTTGACGTGAATTCTCCTCGATCAATCTGGAGTTTCTTTAGCCTCAACTCTTCTCATTTTCAACAAGCTTATGCCACACCATGAATTTTGAAAGTGCAGCTGCCTTGTACCGATGGAAACACCCATATCTTTCTACTATAATCATCGACTAACACCATGAAGTAGAGAGATCCACCCAAAGCCAGAGTAGCCATCTTTTTACAGAGATCCTCATGCACCAACTCTAGAGGAGACTTAGCTCATTTTGAGCTCTCTTGTGGAAAAGCTTCCCGGTGCTTTTTGCCTTTCAAACAGGCTTCACATGTTTCCTGTGTTTCTAAAATAATAGGAAAATCAACAACCATCCCTTCTTTCTCTGTTTCTTTTAGTTCAATAAAAGAAATATGCCCAAACCGTTCATGCCATAATCTACTTGCAGTCAGATCAGTTGTAGCAATAAGGTCATTTAATTCACGAGTATTATTATTCTAATACCCTTACAAATTAGATTACCCTTGCAATCTAACATCTCAGCACCATTTTTCTTGAGCCAAACTTCAAGATCATGGTCTGTTAAGGCAGCTACTGATAACAAGTTTCTTTTCAATTCTGGAACAAATAAAGCATTTGACTGCTTGGGAAGATCAACAAAAGAAATGGTTCCTGAACTTTGTATAGGACATTTTGCAGCATTGATTGGTCCATGTAGAGGTTGAAGAGAATCATACCAATCCTTCTTGTTTGTCATGTGTCGGGATGCTCCACTCTCTAACACCTATGAATTGTTGGCAGGGATGGTGTCAGTTGTAGAGCACAACTCTTCAGTAATAACAAACAGCTCCAACTCTGTTTTGGCGCTGTTTGCAGCCACCTTTCCCTTCCAAGTTGGTCTCAAAGTTCCATTCTTCTCTTCATGAAGACGGGCTCTGCATTCCTTGATTACATGGCCCTTCTTGCCACAGTAGTAGCAGCTCCCTTGAAATCGCTTTTTCTTCTTTCCCTTCTTTTGTCTTTTTCAGTGAATGCAACAATGCTTTCTCCCTCATGGCTTCTGAGTCGAAGCTCCTCCTCCAACAACAAAGAAGAAAATTCTTCAAAGATTAATTGTTGAATATGAATCTGAGTGTTAAGTGCAATTACCAAATCGTCAAATTTCGATGGGGAGAGAGCCCTGATACTTCTGCATGCCAACTCCTCACTGGATTTGGCAATTCCAATAGTTGCCATCTGATCACACAGGTTCTTGATTCTGCTTGTGAACGTCTCTACAGCTTCTCCATCAATCAACCTTTCTATAGCAAGCTGATTTCCAAGTTCCGAATGCATGTTTGATTGCCAGTTTCATACTAATTCTTTAATATGTTCCACGCATCACACACCTTGGTTGTATGCTGGATTAATGTCCATAACGAATCTGATATGCTCGTCACTATAGTTCAAAGTGCATCAACATTACAGCACTTCCATTCTCGAACAAAAGATGACATTGGAGGGATAATGACACGGCTAGGTTCAGGAGACTTCGATAAAGGTCTGTGACTTCTCTGTCATTGGTTTTGCTTCCACTATCAACCTAAACTACTTCAGAGAGCTCAATAGAGTTCTGTAATTCCTCTGTCAACTCAAATGCATGCACAATACAGAAGAGGGATAGAGAATAAGAAATTTTACAATAAGTGAATGCTCTTGGATTAATTCTAAGAATTCAAGAATGTGAAATGGCCTAAATTTTACTGTAATGACATTAAGCCATTTCACATTAATGAAAAACATTTGAAAAACACTTGAACGTCAAAGTATTAAACAAGTAACACATACAAACAAGTATCATATGATATGCAATTTAAGCACATAAATCTAACACACCAAGCTCCCTTATGATCATACAAAATCTCTTTTTTGGGAGTTTGGTCAAGATATCTGCTAACTAATCATCAGTGGCGCAAACACAACACAAATATTGTGATTTTGCACATGGTCTCCAATGAAATGGTGCCTCACTTCAATGTGTTTGGTCCTCAAATGCATTACTGGATTCTTTATCAATTTAATAGCACTAATATTGTCACATTTAATGGGGTTATCTTGGTAGGAAAGGCCATAATCCCCAAGTTATTGCTTCATCCACAGAATTTGAGTACAATAGCTGTTAATTACAATGTATTCAACCTTACTAGTTGATAATGCTACAAAAGTTTGCTTCTTTGAGAACTATGAGATGATCATATTTTCAAGGAACTAGCATATGCTAAAGGTACTCTTTTTATCTATTTTATATCCAGCAAAATCAGCATCTCAATATCCAATTAACTTAAAGTCTGACCCTTTTTGATACAATAAACCTAAGATTGGTATATCTAAAATATATTTAATGATGTATTTTACTACAACTAGATGTGATTTCTAGGACTTGATTGAAATCTAGCATACATACAAACATTAAACCTGATATATGGCCTACTAGTAATTAAATAATTAAAGAATCTATCATGCTTCTATAAAGTTTCTATCAAATAAGCTTACATGGCTCATATTTGTCTATTTTTATTGAAATACTTGCTTAACAATTTTTCACCTTCCATCTTTGACTTTTTTGTAGTTATTTTGCATACTTGATTTGGTGAATAAATATGCCTTCTTTCATTTGCTTGATTTTAAGATCTAAGAAGATGTTGAGTTCTCTTATTAAGGTCATTTCAAATTTACTTTGCATAGTCTTAGAATGCTCTTGAGAAAGTTTTTCATGAGTTGTACCAAACATAATATCATTTACATAAGACTTGAACAATCAAAATGTCTTTCGTGCCTTGCTTAATAAATTATATAATGTCTACTTTGACCCTTGAGAAACCATTCTCTAATAAAAAATTTCTATGCTTCTCATATCATGCTCACTATGCTCTAAGAGCTTATTTCAAATTACAAAGGTCTTTTCTGAGTTTGAAGATAGTTTGGACTATACATATTCTCAAACCTAGAGGGTTTTGCAATATACATTTCTTAATTAATGAAACCATTCAGAAATATACTTTTGACATTCATTTGGAAAAGCTTGAAATTAATAAAGATGCAAAAGTAATAAGTATTCTAATGGCTTCAATTTTAGCAACTTCTTAACAATACTCCTTTACTATAAGTCTTGGCTTGTTTCTTACAATAATGTTTGTTTTATTTAATTTATTCCTAAAGACTCAATCAGTGCCAATGATAGAATGATTCTTGGATCTTGGTACTAAAGTCTATACTTTATTTCTTTTAATAATCCAATTGTCAGTGCCAATAATCCAATTGTCATCATTCAATGTTTAGTCTATGCTTATTTGCTTTATTTGAGAAATAAAGGCAAAATTACTACATATTCGGTGATATAATGATCGAATTTAACTTTATCATATACATTACCAATTATCTGGTTTTTAAGATGAGTATGAGTAAACCTCTAATATCTAAGGAGAGAATTGTTAATTTCCTCATTTACCTCAGAAGGCAATGGTTTATCTTGTTGATTGTTTTGCTCTCACACTTCATCCATTTCTTCTTGTGGCTCTGAAGATTCTCTATATTGATCTATTAGTTTCATTTACCCACTTGTTGGATATAGGACCCATACAACTAGGCCCAGACCTATACAGTTTCGAAAGATCAAACCTGGTTTGAGATGGGTTAGCGCCATAGGTGGGTCCAATAAGGATCCAACATGGGCTGACAAAGTCACCCAAAACTCACAAGCCTTGCGCCATGATTGCGTATACTTAAAGAAGAAGGAGAACAGTGCCCAAAGCGGTTTGCGCAAAGCGGCTAGATACGCAAAAGGTGCAATCACTTAGTATAATACCAAACTCTCAATAATATTGTTACGTAGGCACCAGCTATGCACCATGCATAAAGGCTACACACTATGCTCACTATCGCCAAACTAATGCTCTAAATACACTACCCAAGTAAGGGGGAAGGGACAAGCAATCCCCACTAGAGATCCTACCAAGGGAGAGCAATTTTCCTTAGACTAATCTTGTTCAGTGTCTTGTTCTTCTACCTTCCTCCTCTTGTCTTCTCCCATCACTTTGGGTGGTATCTAACTTAAGCATCGGAGTGAGCATTCTGGACAACACTGCAAGTTATCGAGCCGTTGGGATCGAGTGACACCTTCCAGTTAAGTTTCTGGTTCATCTGTATGTCTTAGGTCCCTCATTTCTAAACCCTCACTACCTACCATCAATATTTGGTGCCCACCATGGGGCTTAGAAGTGAACACATGGCTGACAAAAGTAACCCCATTAGAAGAAGTGTGGTGGGAAGCATCCCATACCTCCTAGGAGCGCACTACTAGAGTCTTACTTCACAACCAAGGGTCAATCCATGCAACTAGCCTCAACATTGACTTGCAACAAACCTTGGTCGAAGTCCTGATGTAGCTAAAGCAGCAATAAGAGTGGATGGATGCTCGAAGTGTTGATCGGCCAAACCCGTGCGATGAAAATCAGGTTGTTACTTTGGTCCCATGAACGAAGTCAATGTGAGCGAGGTAAGTACGGATAGGCATCCCCATTGTGCGATCTACCATTGTTCGTGATGCATAGGCAGACTGCAATCGGAACTAACAAGAGTACTCTATTGTTGCAAGTCACCCGAGTTAACATGCTAATAGTTGGCATTTGCGAAACATCTCCCCTAAACTAAGTCACCGCATGTCACAGAGAAACAATCGAAACAATAGGAGGCAATTGACGTCCCTGGACCAACGATCAAGACACATTAGCATGAGATCCCTTCATCGTGATGTGAGACTTTCTCTAGGATCGAATGTACACCATCTCTTCTAGCGCAATGGAAGGATTATAAAGTGACTCTCAGCAAGGATCTCACCCCAACAGCAAGTAGCAGAGAGAAGTAAGGAGCAGGTTCCCAAGAGCAGCTACTCAGCACCACTGCCACGATGAGATGGTTAAGCAGAGGATAACTAAGCTGGAGAAGGGACAAACCAACCATTTAGCTGACATGTTGTTGGATTCCCCTTTTTTTGACGATGTAAGATCGTTCTAAGTCTCGCCCAAGTTCGGGATGCCAAAAATCCCTCCATATGATGGCATGGTAGATTTTAAGAACCATGTACGACACTTCAACATGCTCATGGATCTGACAAGGGCGGGCAAGAGAGTTAAGTGCCCGGTTTTCCCATCAACCCTCGTGAAGAAAGCCGCTATGTGGCTCCAAAAGCTACCACCCAAGTCAATCCATAGTTGAATGTTGAGTCTATATGTGTAGTTTTTATAACAATAAAACTTGTTTATGATTTGAAATTAAGCTAATGAAGTTTTGCTATGTGTTGGAGTGATAGAGGACGCTACAGAGGAGACAAATGTAGGCCACAAAAGTCTGTCGAGTCTATTGAAACCAAGTTTACACGGCACAAGACTAATAGAAGAAACAAGGAAAGTACCTAAAGGTAATAGAGCTCTGTCACAAATAATATTTGTCCACATGGATGTTTTGAATTATGTCAACAAAGGAAATACCTAACATCTACTGAGGAACCCACAGAGGTTTGTTGAGATCAGTTTAACGCAGTGCTCGCAATTTCGCTTAAAGGGAAAATTTCGCTAAACATTAAAGGAAAAAATTTAGCTAATTTTACCGAAATTATCAAAAATTTCGCTGAACTATTTCGCTAAAATATAAAAAAATAGAAAAAATTTAGAAAAATTAGAAAATCTTCCAGAAAACTTTATAATAAATCATGATAAATCTTAATTCACATTAAAAATAAAAAATATTACTTTAAATGTCAATATATATGACGTAAAGGAATCATTCCACTAATACAGAAGCAGATAAAGTAGATATCCACAGTGGAATACTACTAAACGGGAGATCTAGGTCTTTGAAAGTTGTTAAATATATGCATATAATAAGAAACATATTATCATTATACCTCACCACCAAAAAGAAACTCATGTAGGCTCGTTAATTTCATCATCTTCATGGTCATCTTACATTGCTTCCGACCAATGATTAGAGAAACCACTTGAATATAAGTCGTTCCATGCAAGGAAAGAAGATAATGACGCTTCGATTCCACTATCCAAATTGTATGGTATCTAGCCATAAGACTGTTGATGATTATATTCAAAATCTCCGACATAAGATTCTTGAGATTCTTGAGAATAATCCCCAACATGATAGTCATAAGGTGTATAGCCACAACTAGACCCCTGCTCACTACTATCCATACCAATAGAGGTGGCAGTCATACTATCCATCGAGTCATCTTTTTCTGTGAAGTTCACTTTCTTTCTAATTCCATACTTTCTCACATAAGTTTTCATAGGAAGTCGTGCACCATGATCATCATCCTATGTAACATGTTTGAAATCAACTTCTCTAGTAAATGGGCTAAGAGGCCTTTGGCTGCTAGAAGCACCACCCATACCACCACCATAATCATCACCATCACCACCACCTCCACTCTTTATTCTCAAAGAAGACTTTGTGCTTGATAACAATCTAAACTATGTGCTTGATAATGATCTAAACCGAGTTGGATTTGAAGGATCTTGTGATTGAGAGTGTTTTCAGATCTTGTCAATGGATCAAAATCTTCTAGTGGAGTTCTTTCCTCCTCCACTACTCTTTGAACATTAGCTGCTTACTCATGAGCTAAATTAGCAATACTAGGTTCTAGCCCTCAATTTCTAGAATCTAAATCATTAGATCGTAGTCACTCATACAATGGGTCTTCTCTTTCATTATCTTACTCTAGAGGAGCATAATGCCCTAGCATCATTAAATCTAATGGGTCTTTATGAGATCTCTCTTCCGATCGAATCAATCTCTCTTGAAGCCTCATATTGTAATGGCAGAATACCAAATCCTGTAGCCTCTGGTAACTCAAATTATTTCTTCTATACGTGTGGATTAAAGAGAACGTACGCCAATTACATTCACATGTGAGTGAAGATACTGTTGGACTCAGTATTCTACATGCCAACAGCCTCATATTTGGGGTATTCGTCCTATAACATTTCCACCATTCACATATGAAAGAAAATTAAGGTTTGTTAATATCCTAAAATAAAAACTTAAAAAGTAAACAATATCTTCTACTTTCGTGGCATTGCTTTACTTCTTGATTGGATTGCTAAATTCATCCCAAATAACCCCCCCTTTGCATCTTGGAAGTACATCAACTGTAGCATTGAAGAAAGTAAATAGTTTTAATATGCAATTATTAATAAACAATCTTTAAAAATGATACAAGTGTATCACGTCATTGTATAAAATTACCTCACTAATACGATCCCCAGCATTAGGATTGTTAGGAAAAAGCTTTTAAAACACCTTAAAAACGGAGGTGCCAAGTTGGGCATCTTGACCTAGATGCCGCTCATAATGATATTTGAGGTTTAAATAATAAACTACGGGAATTAGAAACTATGTTAGTTAATGTAAACAAAAAGGATTTACATATTTTCCATGAAACTAAAACTTATTAAAATATATACTCACCAGCAGCATGTAAGAGATGACTTAACATGCCCTCTCAACAAGTCTTTATAATATGCAAAACCTAATCCGCTCCCTTGGGATTGTTTTCTTTGATTGCTTGCATCATAAAATGAATAGATTCATACATGAAACCCATGGATGGATATGTCTCAGTGTCTTCAATCCTTAAAACTCGATAGATGGGTTCCAATATTCTCAATACCCATTACACACGATCCCAAAATACAACCATCATGATAATATCTTATGCTTTCTTCCCCTCCTCCATCCTTCTGTATTTTGAAGCCTACCACTCGTCCAAATTGAAAGCCGTGGTGAGAGCTTGACGAGCCTTGTATAAGCTATCCAGTGTAATATAACTTATAGCAAATCTTATTTTACCAGGATGAACAATTTCTTTATCATACCCATGTGTTCTATGAAATATAGAAAGAACCCAGCTATGGTTTTATAGAAACTTGGTCACGATGTTGTGCCTTGAATTGGTTTTTATACTGCAAGACAACGACCAATATCTTCCAACATCAAATCTATATAATGTGCAGCATAAGGTGTCCATAGAGAGAATATCTTTCTTTTAGTGTTTTGTCAGCCCTTTTGTAAGCAGTTTCATTGTCAATAATAATTTGCACCACACGATCTGCACCAACTCATTCAATCATTTTTCTAACTCCTGCTCAGTGTAGTGGGCATCCTTGATATATGTTGATGCATCTACCAACTTTATAAATACCGATACATCTCTACAATACACTATAAAATTAATTATGGGCATTCTCGTTGGGCCTGTCCATCCATCACACATGATGATTACCTGATGAGTGTCCCAATGGAATTTCTAACAATTTATCCAATCATTTATCTCCACCGCCTCTTCCTTTAAATACTTCCCATATATTTCCTTTGCCATGGGCAGTTTTACATTCTCTCTCTCCCTTTGGGCGATGGCTACAAAATTTTTAAATGTAATTGAATCTGCTGCATAAGCTGGAATTGCATTGTAAAATAAAAACTTGGAGGAAAATTTACCAAGCTAGGCAGTCACGCTGTCAAGTTCCGATATTCTAATGGAAGCTTCGAATCTTATTTTTTTGTTTGTAAATCGTGGACAGGGGTTTCAAAATTGATTTCGGGGAAGATCTGGGTGGATTTCGGACACCCACAGAGGGGGAATAGCGGCGCAGATGGGATTTAGGGCACCCTTTAGACTTTAAGGGAAAAAAATTTCGGCGAGATTATCTCCCTTCAAGATAATATCGCCAAGAAAATGAAGATTATCTGAAGAAATTGCGAAAAAAATTAAAAATTTTCCCAATTTCTCAAAAATTTCTCCTAATAATGCAATGTGCCTAATTTCCCTAACGAGAATATCTCGCAGGGACACTAGAACGAAAATTTTTGGCAAAAATCTCGCTGAAATATTCAAAATGGCAAGCACTGGTTTAACAATAATATTCCACAAAGGAAGCAATAAAGGAGACCCGAAATGTCTTCGAGCCTATTAATTAATGGAGGAATCAACAAACGAATGGACAAAGGTTTGTCATCCCAACAACCATTTCATGCAGAATTTTGGAAAGGCTTTTCAATATGTATTTCTCAACGCTCTTCCTCCAAATGGTCATGAATCTCTCCAAAGCTTATAAATACAATTTCCATTGAAGAGAAAGGAGATTTTTTAGAGTTCTTTGAACTAAAAACATTGCATTCACAAGAGAACTAAAAGGCTTTCAAATGCATTCACTCGACTGCATCTCAAATCTCAACAAGCTTCAAGCTATATCAAATCTAACTTAAGAGAAGTCTGAAGTACCTTGCATTCATTGAGTAATCTTTACTTAAGCTTTACTTTGCATACATTTCAGCTTAGTAAGAGTCATTCTTTTATACAACTTTATTTCCATTTAGGTTTTGGGATTTTTGCTCTCAAGGAAGGGTTATCCTTGTAGCAATATTGTATCGTTAGAATTCCCTAGTAAGTTTGGTAAAACTAGAAGAGTTTCTTGATAATCTCAGAGAAACTAAGGGAGTTGTGATTCTACAGTGGATAGTAAAATTTAAGGTTGGGATACGTTAGAGATTGGAGTAGGTGTTGAGTTGGCTCAAACCACTATACTTCTTTGTATGCTTATTGCTGTGTGTCCTTGTATGCTTCCATTGCTATCTTTTTTTTTTTGTTATTTTGCTGTTTCATATTCATTTAGTATCTCAATCTTTCTTGGTGTAGTTCCTTTACATACACCCTATTTTTGGGACCAACAATGAGGAACTTTTACGGACATTTAGCTCTTATTTAACTGAAATAATGATGCTGCCTAAAGACCCTAAGTACCTATTTACCATCAAACAGTAGCCAAACAAGAGCCTAAGTGACTTATATATCATTTTCAGGATTACTACCATGGAAATCCCAAATCTCCTTCCCAAGCTCGCCTTCAGAGCTGTAAGGCAAGGGTTATGCTCGAGAGAACTTCGTACATCTCTGATTGTTGGTCTCCTAAGGTGTCGATAGCTCAAGAGGGGGGTGAATTGAGCTTCAATAAGTTTTTGTCTAAAATGTTAAATGTGCAGGAAAGAGTTAAAACAACATGCTCAAAATAAATTGCACGATTTATAGTGATTTGGCCCGAAATGGTTCATACTTTACTTTCTAAGACAATCCTCTATCTTAGATTCAACTAAACAATAAGCTCCCAAACAATGTTAATTTCTCCAAGCTCGCAAACTAACTCTTACAATAATATTTCACTACAAGTGTAACAACTTACAGAAGTGAAAATGCAAGAAATCTTATACCATGGTTTTTCCGTTCAATAGGCTGAGACGTACACTATAAAAGACAAATAATAATAGATTACTCAATATTGAATTGGTGATTCGAGCTCCTTTGACTTGAAGATCAAACTGAGTTTAAGTGCAATGGAGTGAAGTCATTTGGAAGAAAATTTTCTCTTGTTATAAATGTGGAAATGTAAGCTCTCTAATCGTCTTTTCCTTTGAACGGATTCTCTATTTATAAGCCTCGGAGAGAACTTGTGTTCATTTGAAATAAATCCATTGTTATTTCAGCTATTGAATCGAATATTTGGAAATTGAATAAAATAATCTTCAGTAATGATAGACCTTTGTCGATACTTTTTTTGACTAAAGGGACTTTGAAGATGTCTTTATTTCCTCTGTCGATTCCTCTATTAGTAGTCGTTGCCAGATTTAATGACAGATCTCTGTTATGGTTGTTGAATCCTCTATCAATTATTGGAGAGAGGAATTTCGAGACAGAGATAATGACAGACCCCCGATTTCATAAAAATTCTTCTGTGTACTCCTCTATCGACTCTAACAGCTTCAACTACTTCCAATGGCTAGTTCGCAGACCTCTATCATTTTTGAATTTTTCTTTTATAAATGACCTCTGCGAAGAATTTTTAACTTGGACATTTTTCCAGATTCTTTAAGAGGGTTCTCTTAGAGGATTATCTGCCTCTGTGCTTTCCTCTGCCATGCGAAGATATGTACAAACTTAACTTTTTCACTTTTTCTTCTATCTTGACTTATTCTTAAATGTGTTAGGATTTGTTTTGAGTTGTTTCTTGATGGAACTTAGTCCTTTAACACGATTATGTCTTGTTTTTTAACTTAGTCTTTTAACACGATTATGTCTTGTTTACTTGATACCCCATATTACACTTTTGTTTTTTAATTTTAATTCTGTAATGCTTGGAAACAATAATATTACGATTCTCATTTATCACTCATATGTTTATCCATCATCAAAATTAAGCCTTTGTTAAGTTTGGAATCCTTATGTTTGACTCAATAGTCAATACTAATAACATCATCAGTTAAATACTTTACAGAGTTCGTAGACAGAGAAGGTAGATGTATCTTAGTTGAGGAAGATATGACACAACTGAAGGAGAACGCTTTCCCCCTTAGGAACCATCATGAAGAATTTGCCCCACAGTAGAAAGACCGAAGATAGCAAAAAAATGATGAGTTTCGAGCTAATTTCATTCCCCTCAACAAATTTATGGAGCAAATCCTTATGGAGATGAAAGACTCAAACTTTCTTCTCATCCTGGGCAAAATTAGAGAGTAACCTACCTTAAAGACAGAGGCCACAATATGGAAGAATGCCTCCACCTACAGGATGTCATTGAGAAGCTCATCAGACAACATCACACTGAGCTAGAAAAGTATGTCAATAGAAAGACCAATGTGATGAAAACTTTCACACAGGAACGAGACTGAAGGTAGAATACTTTGGTTCCTTGAGGACTAGGAATCTGGCAGATGGTAGCTGACACCATCCTGACAATACATGGAGGAATAGCTGCTAGAGGATTGACCTCTAATGGGTGGAAGTCTTATGCAATGCAAGTCTGCGAAGTGCAACTCAAAAGTAAGCACCAGAGAATGAGTTACTCCGTTACTTTCTCGGATGACGACTTCAAAGGCGTGGTCCCGCATGTTGATCCATGAACAACTCTTTCCCTGTCATGTGCCTTCAACAATCACTATCAATGTATCATGTACTATTCCTTGTGGCTCTAAAGCATACCTGCAAAAATAGGTTTAAGTTTTAGGTTTTGGTACCTATTTAGTAATGAGTCTAGGGGCATTTGTGGTAAAAAACTTTAGTACTCATTGTTTCTTAGGTGCCATTAGCTATCTAGATTCTAAATAAGTTGCATTTACTTCATTTGTTATTTGAATTTGGAGCCCAAACCTGTTTAACTATTTGTTTGGTTCTAGAATTCTTTGCAACCAGGTTTGTCTTCTTTGGCCTTTTTGTCCACTTTTCTCTTTGATTTCATATTCATCATGATGGTAATCAAAGTTTTTTTTTAATGTCACATTTTTTTCTTAACTAGCTTAAGCTCCTTTACAATAGATTAGTCTACTTTGATCTTATTATTTTTTGCTTGCAATTTTGAGCGTTTAATTTTCATTTCATGTAACTCTTGGTTTTGGCATGCTTAGCCTTTAAGGCCTTGAAATCCAAATACAATTCATTGAACATCTCTTCTAAATTAGGAGTTTCAAGTTTAGTAATTATGTCATAATCATGGATGATCATGAAGCTTATTCCCATATAGAATTCATCTTGTTCTCTTCTGTTGGGAGTAATTGCACTGACTCGAGCTTTATGTTGCTTCACCTTCTCAGCTTCACTAGAGCTATCGTCATCATCCCCTCTATGAACTACTGTGTTGCCATGACTGTCTTCTTCTTTTCAAATTTTCTGAAGTTTTTTTGTTGCTGTTGTTGTTGTTGGTGGTGGTGGTGGTGGTGGTGGTTTTTCCTTTTCAAAACATGAATGGTATTTCTTCTTTGGCTTGTCTTGTCTTTTGTTGTTTTTCTCCGGATAAAGACAATTATATTTCATGTCCAGGCTTCTTGCATTTATAGCAAGTTGACATATTCTTTCTCTTATCTTTGCTTCTGAAATGGTTTGAGCTGGTTCTAGCTCTCTTCTTCTTATGAAAGTCTTAAATCTTCTTGTCAGCATCGTCATTTCTTCATCCTCTCCATCGAAGGATATGTCATCTTGGCTCACCTCATCTTCTAAATCAGCTCTCAAGGCAGTTGCTCATTTGTTAAAATATGGCTCAATTGCCTTCTGCCTCATTAGGATTTCATGGGTCATGAGGGAACCCATGAGTTATTCAATGATCATCTTGTCCATGTCCTTCGTTTCTTGGGTGACAGTCACTTTAGGCATTCATTGCTTAGGCAGTGATTTCATATCTTTTTCACTAGCTATGGCTCTTCATACTTCTCACCAAGGTTCTTCAATGCATTTGAGATGTTTTGAAATTTGCCAAAAAATTTCCGAATAGTTTGTCCTTCATCATGGACTCATAATCATAAACAAGTATATTTATTTTAGCCTCCTTCACCTGGTTTGTTCCTTAATGAGTTATTTGGATTTTATCTCATATGTCCTTTATGTTATCATAGGATGAAATTTTCTCAGAGGGAGATAAGGCACAATAAAGGTATTTTTTTGCCTTGGCATCTCTCTCTATTTCAAGAATGTCCTCAACAGTGTATTTGTCTTTGGTATTAAGGACAATCTTCTCATTCTCAATAGTAAGTCACAACTGATAATCTGTGGCAATAAAAAAAATTTGCATTTTCATCTTACAGTACCCAAAGTTTAAACCATTAACAAATGGTAGACGAGTAGTGGACTAACCCTCTGCAACTATGTTCTAGGAGAAGCTAGCTATTGAATCTCTTCAAGTAATGATTTAAAAAAAAAAAAAGTGAGATCAAATAAGTTAAAGCCTGCTCTAATACCAAATGGGTCCCAAAGTATAGCAGGTGGCTCAAAACGGGGATGAATTATGTTTTTAAAATTTTTGGCAGAAAATAAAAAGGTGCAAAGAGAGAGATAAAATAGAGAAACAAGCGGTACAAGAACACATAATATATAGTAGTTCAGTTCAAGCTTGGTACCTACTCCACACTCTAAGACAAGCCCTTGTCTTAGGTTCCATTAGTTCTCGCAAACATTAGTGGTTTCTCTAAGTTTACCTACTCTTACAATTCAACTCTCTGCAAGTGTTCTCTTGTAGAAATTACGTATCTCAGAAATTGAGAATATAAAACAAGTACAGAGAAATGCCTGTTGATAGGCTTGTGTGTAAAAAATAAGAACTCAAAAATAAAGAATTACACAATAAAAAAAACAATGTGCTTCAAATTCCTGATTCAGGATTGATGTAGCTTGAAGTTTGATTGGAACTTCGAAGCAGAATGGAGTCAATGCACGTGGAAATTAATCGAAAGTTTTAAGTTCTATTGTAAATGGATAGCAAAAGCTCTAATAGATCTTTTAATCTTTAAAAGAACTCATATTTATAGCACTTGGGATGTTTTTTGACCATTTGAGGCATGGTAGTTGAAAAATAGTTGTTGAGACAACTTTTTAAAATACTACTAGAAGTGATTGGTGCTTGCCGACAGTGATTTATAGTGTCCTTTGTCATTTCTGTCATCGCACAGATGAAGAGCATTCCTTTGTTTGCCTCTGCTATTCCTTGTAGTTCCAGAGGTCATGACAGACCTCTATCGCTTCCCTTTTCACTTTCTTTGTCAGCATTGCATGAAATGGCCAACTATCCAGAGAGTAGGACAGGCCTTTGTCATTTCTAACTTTACCTACTTCCAACGGCTAGTATGACAAACTTCTATTGATATGATGCTTCCTCCGTGATTTCCTTTGTGGTTCTTGAATAACTTAAACTTGTTTCCAAAGACTTCCAAAGACCTCTTTTGCTTGAGGGAACATCCTCTGTGGCTTCATCTATCATGTGAAAATGCCTTGGACTTGATTTTTAAGCCTTGGTCTTCTATGTCTTAATGATTCTAAGTGTGCTCGGACCATTTTTTTATTGAACTTTTGTACATCGTGTCCTTGAGTCATAATTTTCATCAATCCTTTCTGAAATTAGGTGAATTTTAAATTTATTTCTGCCATCATTTGAAAAGTTTGTCATTAATATCCTCAATTCTCACTCACATGTTTGTTCATCATCAAAATCAAGCTGTGAATCCACGGTTTGGACTCAACAAAGGTTGCTGCAAATGGGGCTGGTTCTAGTTTGCTTTTCTATGTCGGCAATTCTGGCAACCAAGACTGCTGCCATTCAGTGTGGTGGCCTTATCATCGAATATTTTCCTTTATAAAGGATCACTGCTTATATTTGTTTCTCTTTATTAGGGTGTATATTTATTTATGTGCTAATTTCTTGGGCGGTCTATTCGAGAGACTTAACTGTAAAGGTTAGGATTTATGAGTTAATGTGATATCTAGTGCATGTGCCATTGATAATAATGTTTTTGATGTGACATTTATCTTAATAACCTTACACTTTGCACATTATAACCTATGTTTTCCATTATTAATCTTATCTTTCATACTAAAAAACTTACCTATTTTGTCTTTATTTATTACTTTGCTGACATAATTTTTTCTGTTGATGCCATTTTACAAGGTAAACTTTCCTTTTGCACTACTGTAGTCTCCATTTGTTTCCTTTTGGGGGTATTTTTTTCATTCACCCTCATGGTATGTATCCAGATTATCAACATTCCTGGGAATCCAAATGCAGTTGCTGAATGCCTTGAATCTCTAAAACCTGCCCTTAAGCATGCTTTGCGGCAAATCAAAGGAGACAAAAGGGAGAAGCATCCTCGTCATGTACCGCATGCAGCGGCAGCAGCAGCTGACACTTGGGAAAAGAGCTATAAGTCGGCATCTGCATCAGAATGATCTCATTGTTCTTGTTCTCACTGAACAGTTTTATGTTTGCTCTGTCATTATGTGTCAATATGGGAAACATGTGAAATTCAAGTTGTCCATATTCTTCTCTGTGGGCAGCCTAAACAGAGTTCACCAAAATGAGTTAATTGCAAGAAGGAAAACCAACTGGGCCTAGTTGTTTTACATATTATGACCAAGCTATGGAGTTAATGCCCCTATTTTGTCTCAGGTGGTCAAAATCACCTGAAGGAAATCTCCAATCTTGAAACTTTGCACATTAGCATAATCAACGTTGAGTCCATGGTGGGTCCTGTCTTCAGTTTTTGCTTTTCTGCTTCATATATGTGGTCAACCAGAGCAACTTTCCGAGGATGAGGTGTAATGTTTGTGGAATGTCTTGTGAAGTCCACGATTTCTGACTGTGGCATGGAAGCTCATGCGAGACTCACCTTGTAAAGCAGGGATCTTGAGTTGGAATCTCTTTGCCCAGAACATTTCTACCCTATCCCTCTTAAAAAATCTTCTTCCAATAGATACTTCATAAAAAAGAAAGAAAGGAAAAGAAAGAGGTAATAAAAAGGATCAAAGGAAAGCATTTTATTTAGTAGATTTCACATGTTGCTCTGTGGCATCTTATAAATCCTTGTAAAGTTCTATGGTGGATGGACGCACATCTGCCTATAACTATTTTTTGTCTCTAAAGATAACATGGAAGAAGCAATCTGAAACTTCGTTACTGTTCATAACAATGGAAGATATGAATTAAATCAACTTGCCTTGGTCTGCCGCTGGTTAGGTCAGCTCAGAAGACTGTTAAGAGTTTTTCATTTATCCATTCTATGTTTTATTTTCCTTTGATTTTTATTTCTTTTTCTTTGCTTTTGTCTGCTTCTTCTGTTTTCTTCCCTGGTGTTGGGTGGGGGAGAACCACCCTAGAAGAAAATGGTAGCAGACTAAAAAGACAAAAACGTAGCTGCCGGTGTATTGAAACTTCAACTCAAGGAAATTAAAATGCCTAAACCCTCGGTAGGAAAAGACAAATGAGACGAACTTGGGTGGAAATTGGTGAAAAGGGGCCTACTTTTTTTAAACTGTTTTTCTTTTTCCTGGTAAGTTTTCGTGGCCTAAGACTTGTACTGAAATCCTGAATATCTAAGTTATGCATTAGGAGTGACAGGAAGAAACTGCTTTTATTTACTAATCACATTGGAACATTTTGCTGATTTGATGGATATATATATATATATATATATATATATATATATATATATATATAAACAGAGAGAGAGAGAGAG
>JAYJMB010018631.1:0-43093 GCA_036873735.1 Pouteria campechiana
CCAATTTCGGTCATGTCATTCCATTTGCATTTATTTCTTCCTCATCATTTACTGTGCCTGATCTTTTCGCGTTTTCAACGATCTCAAACACTACTACTGACACCTTGACTCAGTAGACAAGACCTTTCTTTTTCTTTTATTCTTCCTACATGTCTTAGCTTATGAACTTAATACTTATAACAGGACAAGTTGGATGGTAGGTGTACTCACTTGTATAAAATAGAATTTTAAATTTGTTTTTATCTTCTTGCATGCCCTTCCACACTTGTATGGTGGAAGTTTTTTAGTTTTTACTTGTACACTTTCGGGTGATTGCAAATGATCTCATGGAGTTTTTATCCTTTACAACCTCCCAATGGTTTTCGTGCATCTGCATCTCCTTGTGTTTGAGGGCACTTTGTTATCTGCTAAGAGAACATAACTGACTGGCTCTGATATCTCCATACGCCTTGACACTTCTTATTGTCCCGCAATCCACCCAATCCTGCAGTTTCGCTCGATGACTAAATCTTTGATTATCTAGGAAGCTTCCGCTCTATCACCAATCCAAAATTTCCATGGGAGCATTGATCTAGTGCTCGTATAGTTACATTAATCTAGTGTTTTTGTGGTAGAGTGAATCAGATAATTCTATAGTAGTATGAATTTGACACTTCTACGATAGCATTAGTCCGACACTACCACAGAGCATTAGTCCAATGCTACCAATCCTTAGACTTTACTCTTTTTAGCTCTCCCTCTTTTATTAATAAGTGCTTGGGCTTTATGTGCGATGCAACGTCCACATTCAATGGTTTTGGTATGCCTTTTCTTTAAAGGGTCTGTAATGCCTGAGGCATTAAAATTTGAATTACTAGCGGTGAGGTATTTGTTGAGTCATACATGTATTGTGATGATGATCCATACATGTACAATAAATGATTTTGATGACAACAAAACTTATACTAGAATTGCATTATGCTAATGATATTGCTAATATTGGAAAACAAGAATTAGAAATATACATGTGCCTAATATATACAATTCATGTTGATCCATGGCATAAATTATTTACTTTATAATGATAATGATCACATGATTATAAGAATTATAACATTACCTAAAACTCGTATCTAAATTACTCATATATACCATTGAACACTTTTGAAGTATTTCAAAAACTTTAATAGTATTTCAGAAAGTTATTTCTGCATCCTTAGAGGTCCTAAAGTAATTTCTCAAAAATTATAAGGCTTGTACTTAAAGTAGTTTCAGAAACTCTGAAACAACTCTTTAATTTTTCAGGATCAGAAAACTCTGAAACTAGCACCCAATACAGCTTTTAAACCTATGAAATTACAACATCCTATTAACACCTCTAAAGTCAAGTCATAAACTCTAAAGTTATATAATAAACTCTAAAGTCATTTCAAAAAATCTAAAGAATTACTTCAGAGGCTCTAAAGTCTATACTTGATATATTTTAGAAACCTTGAAACCAATCTTCCAATCTGTTTATTCAACTATAAATTACCTTAGAAGAAAGCATATGTATTCTAATGTATATTCCAGCTTCCAATTGTAAACATGCACGCATACTTTGCTATGATTTTAAATGTTTTGCTATAAGAACAAGTTGCCAAAATACATCTTTCAAATGTTTTGCTAGAATGACTTCAAGATACATTCTTATTTGGTTATCTTTCAAAAATCTCTTACATATCTATGATTACCCGATAAACAATCATATGATCCATTATGTAATCATCTTCTTATCATATGTTGGATCTTTTATAAATATATATATATGTTCTACATGGAAGTATTAATTGATAAAAGAAAGAAATCATAATCGGATGAAGTTTATATAAAAAATATATAAATGGATAAGTATAGAATGGATAAGTATAGAATGTACCTTCAACCATCCATGTTTCACAACATATGTATATCATGAATGGATAAGTATAGAATGTTTGATAAACTTTAAGGAAGCATGTGTATAATTAATTAGGTATGTCTTCATAAACAGAAAAACATGAAAAAATCATTAGTAAATATAAGAATAACAAACATGCTTAAATGTACCTTTCTTCATCAAAGTACTAATACATTACGACTATCCATGATCTACAATTTATGAAAACTCATTTGTGGACATTCATAATTGAACAATTTACTTTGACATTACATAGTATATACATGAGATTTAATAAAACCATGTGTGCATGAACAAATAAAGAAAATATACTTAATACGCACATCCATTACAAAGTATGAATCAAATATACTATTCATACTTCATATATACTACTTGTAACAAATGCATTTTAATTTAAAATAAAAGATGTCAAAGTTTTAAAAAGAAGCAAAATGCAAAAACACAATTGAAGGATGTCAGCCACTTGAAGTAATTGCCTGGCAAACCGCCTGGTAATAGACAGTCAGATGAATTAAGAAATGAAGCACTAGAAGCGAAACTACTTGGAAAATTCTCCAACTGCCTATGCCTATTGCCTGGGAGCATAGCCGGTATGGTAGTTGCTTGCCATACTGCCTGCCAGAAGGGAGTAAGATTCACTTGGAAGAAAAGCTAGAAAATTATCCACAACCGCTTGGCCCAGCCGCTTGGTGCATAGCCACTTGGACCAGGTGCTTACCATACCGCTTGACGATCAAGTTTTCAAGATCTATTTAAGGAGCACTCAAGGGATGTTTGAATAAGAAGATAAAGAGCAGAAAAGAGAATTTAAAAATAAGAAAAAGCAAGAAATCCTCTTGCAAATCCTAAAGGCCAAGATCTACCACTTCCATATTCCAAAAGAGCTTTCATTCTTCAATCTTCTTTAAGGCCAATCTCTCCACAATATAAAGGAAGAGCTTCTACAACAAGAAGAACTACATCTAAGATCTTCCTCAATGCTTAATAAGAAACACGTCAAAAAGAGTAATTTCTTATTTTATTTATTCCATTTGTAGAAGTTGCTAGTTAGTATAAAAACTAGGGTTAAAGTTGTTGGTGAGTTTATGAAAACTAACATTGTTAAATTTGTTAGTAATCTTGCAAAAACTAACATTCATAGAGTTATTGGTGAGCTCGTAAAAACCAAGATAGTGAGTTTCTGGTGAGCTTGGTAAAACTAGTGTATGAGTTCTTGGTTGGCTCAGGAAAACCAAGATAGTGAGTTTCTGGGAGGTAAAACTAGTGTATGAGTTCTTGGTTGGCTCAGGAAAACCAAGTATGATTCTACAAAAAATTAGTAAAAACTAAGTGCAGCAAGTAAGGCTGACTCTGAGAGTAGAGTATGTGCCAGGAGAGGGCCCGAACCACTATAAGTTGTGTGTGCTATCTATGCTTGATCTTTTCTCTATATTGTTACTTGTTTTATCCATTGTTTCATTTTGATTAGCACACCAACATAAAAGAAAAAGAGGGATTTGAGCAAACAGGGGCTAAAAGAAGTAAATTTTATAAGACCTAATTCATTACCCCTCTTGGGTTCTAGCATATCCTACCATGACAAACAGTATTGTTCTGACTAGTAGATACATGAATAAAGGAGGAATGTTATGCTTGAATTAAATCAAAAGTGAAGCAATGATATGTGTTAGTGCTGAAGCTTCGGCAAAATACCCAAGAGGGAAGGGGTGACTTGAGAATTTAAAATTTTGCTAAACCCCTTTAGGATTAAATGTCCCTCTAGAAATCCATCCAAGCACTCAATCAATGCACAAATAAACAAGACATAGGATTTTTTTATAGTGGTTCGAGTTAACACTTTACTCCACTCTTCCAAGAACACTTTCCTCTTAGTGTCTTAGGTTCTAATATCTTCAATAGCAGATATACAATTAGTGTACCCTACACCCTTCTATTTTTCAACTCTAGGGAGCATGAAAATAATGCTCCCAACACTTTTTTAGATTCTAGCTCTAGGAGGCATCAATACAGTGCTCCTAGCACTCTTCTAGATTTTAGCTCTAGGGAGTGTAAACACAGTACTCCTAGCACTCTTCTAGATTCTAGCTCTAAGGTGCGTAAGTAAATTGCTCTTGTTTGTACCCAGATAATCACAACTCTTCTTGAGTCTAGCCTCAACTACAACTCAAGTAAATTACAATGAATGAATAATGAAAGTTAAAGCAATTATACAAATACTTCACAATAAGCACAGGGGAAGAATTTTGAAGATTAAATGAAGAGGTAAACGATCTTTCCAAAAGATAGTTGGGAGCCTTCAAAGAAAGTTGAGAAAGATTTGAATACAAGGGTCACAACTCTTGAAAGATGTAGAAGATTTTGGCTTAGTTCAGTAATTACTCTCCAGAAGGTATTTAATATTTTTCTCGATTGTTTTTCTTCTTCTTCTTGATCCACCAATGCTACATTTATAATTGCCTTGAATTCCAGTTGTTGGTGGTAAGTGAACTCCATTAATGAATAAAAACCATTCTAATTAGTACATTTGAATTCTCTATATGCTGATTAATTATCATCTGCTGGAATGCTGCGACGCCAACCTTGGAAAAGATAATTTCCTGTTCCTCAATGAGTATTGGTTAAAGAGATTCTACAATGGCTGATACTTTCATCAATTTGGAAAGAGCCTCATTAATGCTGGATGAAGTCCAACGATTTAGTTTGTCCATTGCTCATCTTTACTTATGTCAGACAAAGTATCTGTCCAGCTGTCCATCAGACAAAGTCCCTTTATCTTCTAGTTTGTCTATGGAAAGTAATGGATGAATCTAACTAATGCAAATGAATCATCTTTCCAGCAGTTTGTCTTTTACTTTGTCAATTATAAGTAATAGAAAAATCCAGTTAGCGTGGATGAATCATCTTTCTAGTAGTTTATCTTTTAGTTTGTTCGTGGAAAGTAATAGATAAATTGTAGAGGCACAGATGAAGACAACTTCTCATATATGCAGACTAAGTAAGCTATTCATCTGTGGCTTACTTAGATTAGATAAATCCTATTGCTTTGCATTGGTCTGTGTTGACAAATGATCATTGGCTTGGTAAGCTATTCATCTATGACTTACTTATAATAGATGAAGTTTGTTATATGCTTATTTCTTTCATTCGTCAGAGATAAACTTTGCTTTGATAGATGAATAGTGACTCAATTGATTCCTCTTCATTTTGAGCCTTGACTATAGTGGCACTTCATCTCTGGCTTCTGCAATCGCCTGAGCTGTGTCTTTTCAGTTAGATACATTGGTGCTTTGGAATATCTTTTGATTTTTCTATATGTTCCTTTTGTTTATGAGGCTTGTAACTTGATTCTGCATACTATATGCTTGACAATAACCATTAGTACATAATCTTTAATCAAGTTTTGTTTGTCATTGAAATCACGCGTTTGTACTAATAAATTGTGTATAAAGGTAATGATAAATTGGTATGACCTTTAATTATTTAATGAGGTTATTATGAATTTTTAATTTGATTTTAATATTTAATATGTACATAAATCATACGTAAAGAAGGATTAAGTACATGAGTTGTATATGAGGTGAAATTTTGTATTAACCACAAGAATAGATGTTAAAGAAGCTTAAAATGTAAATAGTATCACTTGTGTCCAAATTTTGATATAGAATTGGAATGATTTAGAAAAATGTTTAACACAAAAGTTGTAGATCTTAAAATTATATTTCTAATGAATTAAGAATCATATAATTCCAAGTTCCTGTGAGAAAGTTATAGCTAAAATATTGTAAAGGTATTCAAAGTACAAAAGGCATCACTTTGAGGCTCCACTACTCAAAATTTAGGTTGATTTAGAAAAAGTAATTAAAAGGAAAATTGTATCCCTTGAAATTATATGTTTAATGGAATAAGAATCATTCAAGTAGTAGTATGTATGAGACAGTTATGGGCAATGCATTGAAATTGCTTTTGGTAGATAATTATAACAAGATTAAACTTGATCATGTTGGAATTTCATGTATTAATCATGCAAAATAATTTTGAGAAAGTATATGTAAGACCCATTGAGATAAATATATGTGTATAATATGGAATTTTTAAATTAAGTATTGATTTTTTTGTGATATTTGAGGATTAATTATTAAGTAGGTGAATAATGGCCCATAATTTAATCAAGGCTTGTTATTATAATTAAATGATAGTATCCCTAATTCCATGAGGGGATTAATTATGTATTTTGGTGTAGTTATAAAAAGGGGATATTATTGATGGGATAATGGAGAAATTGGAGTTGTGTGTGTATGGGGTGCAAGTGCACCTGTAGAATATCAAAGGACGTACCCTTAAAATACTCCACCACTAACATTTACGACCAAAACCCATTTCCCATTCATGCCATTGTTGTTGCTTCTCTTTCGCACAACTTTCAGGTCTCTATTTCACCCATTTCCTTGCTTAAAAATTTCTATTTTGGCTTGCAACCATCACTCATGCAACAAGGAGCTCAATCCCACCATTTAAATGTGATTAGAAAGGTGAAACAAATATATTTTCTCCCTAGTTTGCTGTTGCTCATGAGAAGGGTGGAGGAATTGATATGGAAGATTCATTTTGTGTGGAGAAACATGCCTAAATTTGATAGTAAGTCTCTCCTTCAACCAGATTTTTTGAATTTGTTTTACTAGGGTTTCAATGCAACTTTGTGAGGACAGGGTTCATGTATGGATTTGATGGGGGTTTCATGGGAAAGATGATTGGCATATTAATCACATGATTTGGGTGGAGATTTTGGTGTCAAATCCACCCATGTTGCTATCCATGAACCTAGGGGACGTTGGGAGGAGTTTTAAACATATAAGGGCTATTTGGTTATGGAATGGATGAATTGTGGGCTTGATTAATATGTTTATGATGATAACTGAATGATGATTTCATTAATAATTGATTGCATATGGCTGGGAAATTAGAAAAACATAATATAAGTTGCTAAAAGTTTAAGTGCATTCATATTGTTTGTTGAAATGATTAAATATGGAATTGTTTGGACGTGAATGGGCTATGAGCAATGATTTGAATGAATTATAGATCTGATTACCTAGTTTATGATTTTAATTAAATGATAATTATATTGGTATTGAAGTGTATTTCACTAGAATTGCATAAGAATTAAGACAAGTTGCTGAATATTGAAAAGAATATGAAGTGTATGTTGAAATTCTTCAATGTGAAATTGTTTGGATGTGTTAGGGCTATTCGGCATTGCTTGGGTGGATTATATGCTCAATTGGATTGTATTTAGGATTATTGAATGCTAAACATGTTGAATGTTAGTTACATGGTGTTTATTTGGCTTGATTGGATAAGTGAAATGGAAGAGAAAGCTAGAGTTGAGCATTTGAAACACATGAAGAAATTTTGTGTTGAATAATGTTTTAGAAATTACCATTTGATAGCTTGAAAGTGGTACAAAGCTAAAATTTATGTCACTATGTAAATTATGTTCATACACGTTGGTTAAGGATTATTTTGTATTTGTTGAGCCCATCAAATTGTGGAAATGTGGTATATGATATTTAGGAGTGATAATTAAACCCTAAGTAAGGAATTTAAATGAAGAAATAATTAAAGTTGTGTTTTGAGTAAAATTTTTAAAAATTTGAACTATGTGTAATTTGTTGAATTGTGATATGTATAGGGCCAGATGAATATGGATGTAGATCTATGGAACTAGAAATGTGTGAGGTAGTCGGTCATTAAGGCAAGTAGGTTGTCGAATTTTTGTAAACTGTATGGATGAGGATAATGAGTATCCCATTTACTTCAATGCTAATATGTATGTTTTGATGTGTTCTCTGAGTGAGGGTATGAATGCATACCCCTTGATTTGGATATAGTGTTTTCTATAACATGGGTATATGGTATATTGTATATATAGTAAGGGATAGTTGAAATCCCTCATTGAGTTGAACGTTATGTATGATGATACATGATGGTTTTAATGGGGATAAGGATTATCTCATTTGGTTGTATCAGGCATGGTCGAAATGATTATGTTTTGGTTTGTATGGAATAGTGGAACATTTGCTTTGATTTAAGTGTTGTTATTTTCATTTGATTGCCTACTTACTGATTCTATTTAGACTCACTCCTCTATTTTATTTTTTTTAGCTGGTAGGTCAAGCACTGGAGCTATGAAAGATGTTATTTATGTTAATGGACTAAATCAAGTTTGGAATTTTGTATGTATAAATATAATCATGCTGTATAAATTTCACATGTATATTTGTATTTGATAGATGCATTAATGTATAATTGTAAAGCCAGTTGTATATTTGATGATCAAGCAAATGCATTGCCATGCTATAATGATAAATTATGTATGGATGTTGTAATAAACTAGATATATTCATTGCCATCTTAATGCAACCACGATTTTGGATAGTTGTGGGTGATTATATTTGTTAATGGGCATGTTGTATGATTTTCCTTAATGATGTATAATTATTTAAAGATATGATAATATATGGTGCATGATTGTACTAGTGAAATTCCTTATATTTCAGGGGAGACTTTGCCAGATTATTGGTAGGCCAGTAGATTGCTTTCCTAGAATATAAGATGGTAGCGGCCCGTATAGACCCCGATGAGAAAAATCTACAGGATAGTCAAAACGCATAGGGTGGGGGTGTTGGGCATTACAGAACGGTATTAGAGCTATAATGGTAGGGATGTTATAGGAGAGCTTTGGTCTATAGTGGATATTACAGATGGTTTCAGAGATGTGGTTTAGATCTGGTCCTAGAGGCGAATGTTATAGTATGAGAACCGTGAGTAAATAGATGTGAATCTTTGATATGGTATTTAGTAGGTCCAAGGATTGTGATGGCAATGATTACTGGAAAGGGAAAGAGGACATGCCAATGGTTGTTGGGGAAATTGATATAATAATGTATGAGTGATTTCAATTTGAATACATAGATGACTTGTAATTGATATGACCAGGATGGAGCATATGGAAAGAGTATTTGAATGTTTGAATATTATTTCTTATAGTGCATTCAAAATCAAAATGATGACCCTAATGGGTTGTCTGATTAATTTAATTGGATATGAGGTGTATCATGGCCCTATCATGACCATTTCCCATCACTGCCTTCTATTGATTGTGTATGTTTTGTTAGGAGTGAAGAACCATGTAATGCATGGTGTACTATGAATTTGAGTATTGGTTTATGACCTATATGTAGGTTATTAACTGTTATGCATGTGACTGATTTTTGTACACCATGGCCTACTCTTGTATTGTTGGAAATTAATGGCTTTTTGTTTGTTCATGTGTTGTTGGTATACGAATCAAGAATTTCAATATGATTGGCTAAATATAGTTTATTGGGAATTTTATGGGTTGCTTATGAACATGTGGATTGGGATGAACTGCTATGTGTACCATGAGTCAAATGGATGCCTGTTTTGGGAACTGATTGACATTGAATCTTGCTATGGGTTGTAGGTTAAATAATTGAACTAATTGATTTAAGGTATATGATTAATGAAACATTGTATATGTGTAATATGAAATTGTATGATATGACCCATAAGGCATTTGGGCTAGTGCAGTGGCAGGATGATTGGAGGTTGGTAAGTTATCAGGATAGAGATGTGAATGTTTTGGAGGCTTGGTTGCTTTATTAAATTAAACATATGATTGATGTATACGCCTGGGTTTGGCTATTTGATTAAGGTTTGGACGTTTGGTTATTTGGTAAATTTTGGATATTTGGCTATTAATTGAGGCTTGGATGCATGGCTGAGGTATATGCTTGGATGCATGGCTGAGGTATATGATTGGATTTGGATGCCTCTTGAAACATGATTGATATGTATTTGAGGGTTGGATGCTTGCCAAAATATGATTGTTGTGAATTTGAGGTTTGGGTGCCTACCGGGATGATTCCTTTGGTTATTGGTCTTGATGATTGTTGGTCCCGCATAATGGCTAGACTCACGCAATATATGGAAGTAATTAAATGTACTACAAAGATAATGACTCAAAATCAGAATACAGATTTTATAGTGGTTTGGGACTCTCTAGCTACTCTATTCTTCATGTCACAATCACTGACTTGGGTTCCACTAGTCAACTTAGTCCCAAAGTTACAATGGTATAGATACTCTATTCTTTGGACTTACACCTCAAAGTGACAATATAGATGAATCACTTACACAACCTATAATGATTCAACTATTGCTTGGTTTACAACCCAAACCAAGTTACAATCAGCACAACAAAGAATATAATAAGAAAAAGCTTATAACCAATTCAACTCTCAGGTGATTTCAGTGCTTGTGGTTATCCAAGCTTCATTCACCTGCAAAACTAATGTTAGAATTTCTACATAATCTTGACCTCTTAATTTTCTCTTAATCATACAACGATAAGATTTCACTCTCCTTGGCACACTTGTTCTTCTTCAACAAATCACCCATTAATATAGATGTTCAACTATTGGGAGTTAATCTCTCAAAGGAGATTGAAGAAAATGTCAAATTGCTTCAAAACCAAATCTTTGTAATTGCTAGCAACAATCCCAAAATCTTCAATGTTTTACTTAGTAAAAACCCACTTAGTCTTTCATACCAAGCTCTTGGAGCTTGTTTAAGAGCATACAATGCTTTTCTAAGTTTAAATACATAGTCTAGATGTTCATGATCTTCAAAGTCTGGAGTTTTTTTATATACACTTCATTTAAATATTCATTTAAGAATGTACTTTTTACATCCACTTGAAATAATCAAAATTTTTCGAAAGATGCAAAGGCAAGTAACATTCTTATGGCCTCAAGTGTGGCAACCGATGCAAAAGTCTCATCATATTCTATTCCCTCTTTTTGGGAATATCCCTGTGCTACTAGATGTGCTTTATTTCTTATAATAATCCCAAATTCATCAAGTTTATTTCAAAAGATCCATTTTATGCCAACGACAGACTAATTATTTGGTTCTAGCCCAAGTGTCCACAAATTATTACGTTTAAACTGATTTAGCTCTTCTTGCATTGCTATGATCTAGTTTTCATCTTAAATGACATCTTTCATTGTTTTGGGTTCAATTTAAGATAAGAAAGCAAAATTACCATAGACATTATGAAGTGAGCTGGGAGTTCTCACTTTGTTATACACATGTCCTATGATATCTTCTAATGGATGATACCTATGAATATTAGCTGACTAGGATGGTTTAGATAACTCAACTTCACTTACCTGTTCTTCATGAATCTCACTATTTTCCTTAGGAAGATGTGATGATTCAACTTGTGGTAAATCTTTAGATCCTTGTTGAGTTTCATTCGATGCTTCAAGAAAATCAAATCTTTCATTATCATCATCTGCATCATAAACCTTTCTCTGGTAAGAGTTAGTCTTATCAAATTTTACCTGGACTAACTCTTCTACCATGTATGTTTGCTTATTATAGATTCAGCATGCTTTGCTAGAAGAAGAATACTCTAGAAATACACCTTCATCACTTTTCTTGTCAAATTTATCAAGGTTATCTTTTCCATTATTCAATATAAAGTATTTTGAACCAAAGGAATGAAAATATATAGTGTTTGGCCTTCTATCTTTCCATAATTCATAAGAAGTTTTTTAGAATTGGACGAATGTAAACACGGTTAATTATATAACATGCAATGTTTATAGCTTCAGCCCAAAATCTATGAGGAACATTTGCATCAATTAACATTGTTTTAGCCATTTTAACTAAAACTCTATTATTCCTCTCAACCACTCCATTTTATTATGGAGTTCTAGGTGCTGAAAATTTATGAGTTATTACAAATTCATCACAAAAGTTAGTGAACTAAATGTTTTTAAATTCTCTTCCATGATCACATTGTATTGAGAGAATTCGGGTTCTACATTCATTTTGAACTTTGTGATAAAATTTCTTGAAAAGCTAAAAACATTTATATTTTCCACCTAAGAGCAATACCCAAGTATATCTTGGAAAATCATCAATAATTACATACCCATACTATTTTCCACTTAAACTTCTTATTCGTGTAGGTCCAAAAAGATCCATGTGTAATAACTCAAGAGGCTTTGTTGTAGAAACAACATTTTTCGATTTGAAAGAAGCTTTTATTTGTTTGCCAAATTGGCATGTATCACATACATAATCCACATTGATATTTATTTTTAGTAAACCTTTTACAAGATCAAGTTTTGTAAACTTCTTAGTAGTGTACATGTTGGCATGTCTAAATCATTTGTACCATAACAAAGCCTCATTATTTATTATAGATAGACATTTTACATGATCTACATTAAGGTTCAAAGTATAATATAGATCAAAGTATACACATTTTCATTACGCTTTTCACAATAGATACTATTTGCTATTTATTGTAAATAATACATTTATTAGACTTAAACACAATTAAAACCTTTGTCACACAATTGACTATGCTTAAAAGGTTGTGTTTAAGACCTTCTACATAATACACATCAATAATATCCATACCTAAAATTCTTACTATACTATTCTTCTAATTATTCTTGATTATTATGTACAAAAGTTACTCTTCCTTTTTTCCTGAAAAGATAGATTTTTGAATAAATGCTTGCTTCCTATCATGTGATGTGAGCATCTACTATCAAGGTACCAGTTGGATTTTATTCTTCCAGTCAAGCATACGTAAAAAAGAAAACTCTAGTCTTTGGTACCCACATCTTGGGTTCATGTTTGTTAGGTATGAAAACAATTTGTTTAGGCACCCAGATCAATTTTATCCTATTATTTTGCAATCTTTTTTCTATACAGTTATAAGCAACATGCTCAAATTTATTGCAAAAATAAAAGTGCCCTTTATGAAAATTGATAGTTTTCCTTCTGAAATAAGTGACATGATTCTGACAATTTAAACAATTGTTCTTCATCTGACTGATTGCATTCTCAAGGAAGCATAACATAGTTTCAACTTTTGGTTTTTGTCCAACAACTTCTTTGAGTTGATTTTTAGAATGTCATTTTCAGATTTTAATTTTGAATACTCTTCAAAAAGAACATTAAATTCTAGTTGTATTCTCAATATCACTTCCTTTTGAATTTGAAACTACTTATTCAAATTAGTATATTTTTCAGTTACCAACTTTGATTCATCAAGAAGTTCAGTATGTTCTTTTGGCAATTCAAATAACAACTCATCATAACTTACCTCATCTAAAGTATTGATCTCTTTTTCTTCATCTTCATATGCGATTAGACTAATATGACACTCCTAATTATCAGATTCAGAATCCATAGAGATAGATGAGTGACTGTCACACCAAGCTTCAAAATTATGAGATTTTTTATTCTTCTTTCTATCCTTTTTGATAGTTAGACATACTCTCTTCAGATGTCCATTTCCACCATAGTTAGGATATGTGAGTTCCTCTTCTTCCTTTTTGACTAAAGTTTTATTTTTGAATTTTTAATCACCTTTCTTATTCTACATTCTTTGAGTTGCTGCAAATCTGTTTTTCATCTTGTTATTTGTTTGAAGAAATTTTTTGAATCAATGAGTGAGCATAGAAATTTTCTCATCTTCTTCACCTGCATCAAGATCATATTGATCAGAATTGACTTTTAAGTCAACAAATCTCTTACCTTTTGATTTAATTTCATTCTTCTTGATGACTTGCTCATGTGATAGCAGCGATCCCATCAAGTCATCAACCTTTTACTTTGGGATGTCTTTTGCTTCTTCAATAGCCGTCACCTTTGCTGTCCAAGCTTTAGGTAAAGATCTAAATATTTTCTATAAGTTCTTCCTTCTCAGTAATCTCCTTTCTAAGACCTTTCAATGCTTTGACTATCTTAGTAAACCTGTGATTCATCCCAGTAATGGATTCATTAGAAAGCATTGTAAATAGTTCATAATCATCCATTAAAAGGTTTGTTCTTGTCCCTTTTACTTGTGATGTGCCTTCATGGGTAATTTAAAGTTTCTCCCATATGTCTTTTATAGTTTTACAAGTTGACACCCTTTCAAACTCAACTTTAGAAATAGCACAAATAACAAGCTTTTAGCTTGTTCATTTGCTGAGCTTTTCTCTTTCTGTTCTCCAGTTTAGGTACTTGTTCTTCCTACTAGTGTTGTAAAACCATCTTCAATAATGCACCAAGCAGACATGTTATAACCCATTAAGAAACTTTGCATTATTAATTTCCATAGAGGATAATTATCTTTAGTTAGATATGAAGGTCTATTTGCAAATAATCCCTTCGGAAAGCTAGTTGATTTGAATGCAAATCTATTGCTTCTATTTCCATTTCCATTTCTGCCATTGTTGTTATTACTACTTTCATTTGTCCTTGTTATAACCATAGAAGATCACTTTGAGCAATACAAAGATAGCTCTGATACCACTTATTGGTCCCATACAATGACTAGATTCATGCAACATATGGAAGTGATTAAATTTACTACAAAGACAATCACTCACAAAATCATAATACAAACTTTATAGTGGTTTGGGACTTTCTACCTACTCCATTCTCTAAGTCACAATCACTGACTTGGGTTCCATTAGTCAACTTAGTCCCAAAGTAATAGTGGTACAGATACTCTGTTCTTTGGACTTACACCTCCAGGTGATAATTTAGATGAATCACTTACACAACCTATAATGATTCAACTAGCTCTTTGTTTACAACCCAAACTAAGGTATAATCAGCACAATAAACAATATAATAAGAAAAAGCTAATAACCAATTCAACTCTTAGGCGAGTACAGTGATTCTGATTATCCAAGCTTCACTCACTTGCAAAACCAATGTTAGAATTTATGTATAATCTTGACATCTTGATTTTCTTTTGATCACACAACAAGATTTTATTCTCTTTGGCACACTTGGTCTGCTTCAAAAAATCTCCCATTAACATAGATATTCAACTCCTAAGAGATAATCTCTCAAAGGAGGTTGAAGAAAATGTCAAATTGCTTCAAAATCGGATATTTGTAACTGCCAACAATGGTCTCAAAACTGTTGATGTTTTATCCAAAAACCATCAACATTTTACCAAAAATCATTAACATTTTCCTTCATAAAGAAATCTATTGAAGTTTAACTTCACCGAATTTCTCCCTGACTATAAATCCATTGAGGTTCTGACCAAGTACCAACTTTGCCTGATTTGCATCCGTTGAGGATGTACTTCACCACATATGTTGCTAACTTCAAATCCATCAAGGTTGCTGACCTCAAATTATTGATGAATTTGTCCATTTGAAGTCTTCCTTCCTTTACCTAATTTTAAAACTTGTTTACATTAATTCCATAACTTTAAGCAACCTCACTACATGTGCCTCATTTCATTTACATCAATCCACTCTACAACAACTGTGTATCTTCATCAAACAATGTAGCAAAACTTATTTCATGTTCATCATCAAAATAGGAAATAGGAATCAAATAATGATGCTGCCTGTGATGGCAAAGAGGCCTGATCAGCTTATTATGTGAGACTCCTTTGCTTATTTAGTAGGTGTGGATGGAGAACTTGCGATCTTTGGGTTGCAATGCAATGAAGGTGGAATGCTATGTGGTCATGGATCTTGCAATATTTGTAACTGGATTGTAAGGATGGACCAGAACATTCCAAAATTGTAAGAAAGCTGAGTCCACTTGGTTTGTGGATGAGTCCACTTGATTGTGGTTGAGACCACTTCATTTGTGGCTATGTCCACTTGGTTGGTAGCCTTCCATGCATGGTACTGGTTGGCAACAAGTAAAATATGATCAATGATTGGGTATGTATATTGGGTGGCGGATGAGATGAGGCAGTTGTAACATTGAGATGAGTAGACCCTAAATGTGATTATGTAATGTCATTTATGAATAGAATGATGAATTGGAAATGAAGTCGTGACTTTTCTTGTGATTGCAATTGGAAATTGGATTTCCTTGTGTAGTAAGTTTCTAATAGAGTATTGCACATTATGAATTGTAGTTATATTGATGGGCATTGTATGGTTATAAGGTGTGTATTAACATTGTTAAAGTAATATTGGGACCTAGGTATCATTGTGAGAGTGCCACAACGGAAGCGTGATGGAAGCGGATGGAATTGAAAATTTGATACCTTTGTTTGGAATTAAAGTTTTGAGGATGAAACTTTTATATGGGGGATAGTTTGTAATGCTCAAGGCATTAAAATTTGAAGAACTAGAGGTGAGGTATTGTTTTGACTAGTAGGTACATGAATAAAGGAGGAATGTTATGCTTGAATTGAATCGAAATCAAAGCAATGATATGTTTTCCTATAAGCTAGAGCTAGATACGATGTGAATGGTAGTCAATTGTGTATCAAGGTGATGATGAATTGGTATCACCTTTAATTATTTAACAAGGTTATTATGAATTTTTAATTTGATTTTGATATTTAATATGTGCATAAATCATACTTAAGGAAGGATTAAGTACATGAGTTGTATATGAGATAAAATTGTGTATTGAGCATAAGAATATATGTTAAAGAAGTTGAAAATGCATATGGAGTAAATTATGTCTAAATTTTTGACATAGAATTTGGATGAATTAGAAAAATTATTTAACACAAAAGTTATATATTGTCAAATTATCTTTCTAGTGAATTAAGAATAATTTCATTCCAAGTTCTTATGAAGACGTTATAGCTAAAACATTTTAATGGTCTCCAAAATATAAAGGCATCACTTTGAGGCTCCACGACTCACAATTTAGGCTAATTTAGAAACATGATTAACACCAAGTTGTATATCATGAAATTATATGTCTAATGGAACAAAAGTCACTCAAATATAAGAAAGTTATGGCCAACGCACTAAAACTACTCCTGGTGGATAATTAAGGACGTAAATAACGAGATTAAACTTGATCATCTTGGAATTTCATGTATTAATTATGCAAAATAATTTTGAGAAAGTATATATAAGAGCCATTGAGATAAATATATGTATATAATGTATAATTTTCAAATGAAGTATTGATTTTTATGTGATATTTGAGGGTTAATTATTAAGTAGGTGAGTAATAGCCCATAATTTAATCAAGGCTTGTTATTATGATTAAATAAAATTATCCCTAATTATATGAGGGAATTAATTATGTATTTTAGTGTAATTATAAAAAGGGGATATTACTGATGGGCTAATGGAGAAATTGGAGTTGCGTTTGTGTGAATGGGGTGCAAGTGTACCCACAGAACATCAAAGGACATAACCTTAAAATGCTCCATCACTTGCATTTATGACCGAAACCCATTTCCCATTCATGCCATTTCTGTTGCTTCTCTTTCCCATGGCTTTCATGCCTCTTTTTCACCCATTTCCTTGCTTAAAAATTTCTATTTTGGCTTGCAACCATCACTCACACAACAAGGAGCTCAATACCACCATTTAAGTGTGATCAGAAAGGGAAAAAATCTATTTTCTCCCTAGTTTGCTGCTAATTGTGAGAAGGGTAGAGGAACTGAAATGGAAGATTCGTTTTGTGTGGAGAAACACACCCAAATCCAATAGTAAGTCCCTCCCTCAACTAGATTTTTCAAATTTGTTTTGCTAGGGTTTCAATGCAACTTCACAATACGTGGATTTGATGGGGGTTTCATGGGAAAGATGATTGGCATCTTAACCATGTGATTCGGGTGGAGATTTGGGTGTGAAATCCATCCATGTTGCTATCCACAAATCTAGGAGACATTGGGAAGAGTTTTGGATGTATAAGGGCTGTTGGGTTATTTAATGGATGAATTGTGGTTTGATTAGTCAGTTTATGATGATAATTGAATGAGTGATTTCATTAATAATTGATTTCATATGGCTGGGAAATTAGAAAAACATAATATAAGTTGCTGAAAGTTTAAGTGCATACATATTGTTTATTAAAATGCTTAAATATGGAATTGTTTGGACGTGAATGGGCTATGAACAATGATTTGAATGAATTATAGATCTGATTACCTAGTTTATGATTTTAATTAAATGTTAATTCTATTGGTAATGAAGTGTGTTTCACTAGAATTTCATAAGAATTAAGACAAGTTGCTGAATATTGAGAAGCATATGGAGTGTATGTTGAAATGCTTCAATGTGAAACTGTTTGGATGTGTTAGGGCTATTCGGCATTACTTGGGTGAATTATATTCTCAATTGGATTGTATTTAGGATTATTGAACACTAAACATGATGAATGTTAGTTACATGGTGTTTATTTGGCTTGATTGGATAAGTGAAATGGAAGAGAAAGCTAGAGTTGAGCACTTGAAACACGTTGAAGAAATTTCATGTTGAATCATGTTTTAGAAATTACCATTTGATAGCTTGAAAGTGGTACAAAGCTGAATTGTATATGTATAGGGCTAGATGAATATGGATGCAGAGCTAGAGAATTGGAAATGTGTGAGATAGCTCATCATTAAGGTAAGTAGGTTGTCATATTTTTGTGAACTATATGTATTGGGATAACGACTATCCAATTTACTTTAATGCTAATATGTAGATTTTGATGTGTTCTCTAAGTGTTGGTATGAATGCATACCCCTTGATTTGGATATAGTGTTTTCTATGACATGAGTATACGGTGTATTGTATGTATAGTAAGGGACAGTTGAAATCCCTCATTACGTTGAACATTATGTATGATATATATGATGGTTTTGATGGGGATAAGGATTATCTCATTTGGTTGTATCAAGCATGGTTAAAATGATCATGTGTTGGTTTATGTGGAATAGTGGAACATTTGCTTTGATTTAATTATTGTTATTTTCATTTAACTGCCTACTTACGGAGTTTATTTAGACTCACTCCTTTATTTTGTAATTTTTTTAGCTGACAAGTCAAGCAATGGAGCTGTGGAAGATGTTCTTTATGTTAACAGACTAAATAAAGTTTGGCATTTTTTATGTATAAATATAGTCATGTTGTATAAATTTCACATGTATATTTATATTCGATAGATGCATTGTAAAGCCAATTGCATATTTGATGAACAATGAAATGTATTGTCATGTTAGAATGATAAATTGTGGATGGACATTGTAATAAGCCAAATATACTCATTGCCATCTTGATGCAACCATGATTCTGGACAACTGTGGGTGAGTATATTTGTTAATGGGCCTATTGTATATTTTTGATGATAATTATTTAAAGATATGATAACATATGGTGTATGATTGTACAGGTAAAATTCCTTATATTTTTAGGGAGACTCAACCAGATTGTCAGTAGGCCAGTAGATTCCTTCCCTAGAATATAAGATGGTAGCGTCCCATATAGACTCCAATAGAGAAAAAATTTACAAGATGGTCAAAACACATAATGTGAGGGTGCGGGGCGTTACAGGGCCGACGACACCTTTTCTTGTTAGCATAAGCCTTGGGTGTCACCCTTTATTGTTAAATTTCAAAATAGATCCATTTGTCATTGTCATTTTCCATACTAATGCAATTGATCGATGCTTCCATTCACCCATATGTACAAGGTTTAGATGCGATGCGACTGAAAAATGGCTATTGATTTTTTATTTCCTAGATTTTTTTCAAAACCCTACACAATTTTTCAGGGTAGCCTTTTTAAAAGGTAGGCAGCACAGGGTGAGAACATTTTTGCTCGTTCCACCGTGCAGTCGCTTTCTTACTTATTTTTGATTTCCACTCTATAGTGACCTAAAGATGCTACAGGTGACAGAGAAGAGTTATAACTAGAAATTCGATGGAGTCTCCCTAGTGATATGAGAGTTTGCACCTGTTCCACAATAATCATACACACAATTCTAGAATCAATGAAAATAATGACATGTAGCTTCCCTGAACTTGTAATGGAATCCATTTACAAATACACCTAGGATACAATGGTCCTCAAAGCATGAAATATAATCTTGTAATTACAACATGTCAAGTACAACATTCCCACATAGTCTAATACTGTAATGCCCCACTTTTTGAGGTACTATATAGGCAGAAACAGGAGAACTCTCGGCCAAAGTCTCCCTTGAACTTACTCTCTTAAACCTGTATAAGCATTCACAAACACCCACATGTGCCCAGAATTATAGTTGCACTATAAAGTGTATGAAAATTATCCTCGCATCTAATAAAGTAATGACATGCAAATTAAGATACTTCACACACTTAAATTTACATTAATTACACCATTGACATACTAAATAAAACACACTTTTTATACATCCCAAAATATATCAAAAAGATAAGAAATTCTAAGTATCATAGTTTATCCCTTTCCTGAGCTCGTCAATTAAAACATAATAAATAAAGTGAGTCCAAGTAACTTAGTAAGCAAGCATAATTTAAATCAATAATCAAATCATAAAATGTATATATAAAGATTCATATGCTCATAATGAAACTACTATCATGAATTAAATACAACTAGTGAAAAAATTCCTCAATACAAATCTACTAAGATGTCCACTATATCTAATCATATCTATTCACATTTAAATCCTCTTCCTTCCTAATACATCCCTTTCATTTCCATTCATCTATTGCATTTTTGCTTGCAACCAAATAGTACCATATTCGGACGGCCATCAATCAACCCAAATGAACACAACCATAACCAAATAGACTCATCTTTCTTACAACTTTAGTGTACTCTGGTCTTTCCCTACTACCTCGGTTATGAATGTTATGAGACTTCAAATATCCCACCTTCACTGCAACTCAGGAGTCGTAGGTTTTCCATTTACACCTACTAAGTAATCAGAAGAGTCTCATAAACAATAGTTGATCAGACCTCTTCTCTAGGTGAGGCGGTATCAAACAAATAAAGCCCTACCAAGGGTGGGATCCCAATAACCAAATAGCTATCCCGATAGGCATCCAAACCCAATTTCCTATAAACAATATATGGGCGAATGTGAAATTCTTACTCAAATTACTCAACATATTAGGATAGTCCATTAAATCATCAACCCATGGTATTTATAATATAAAACCTTATGTCATTTAATATTTATCATATCATCACAAATTATCTAAACATACCTTCAATTCTCAAGTAGATAGCCAAGTTCAATTTCATACTCAATTAAGACATCAAGTTCAAGTACACATGTCTTACTTAAAAATGGCTTATGCTATTCTATTGATTACTAAAACATGCTTCTCCATATGTCTTTATTATATTTCTAATGTTCATTGATAATGTTACAATAAAACATACTTTTAATTAGCATAATTATCATAAATATACTTAATTGACAAAATATGCAAAATAGCAAAAAATAACAAAAATTACTGTTCACAGCGAATCCATGCCGCGGCATGGCTAGGGAAATGCTATGTCATGGCACAACAACACAATACAAAAAAATATATTGTTCACAACAAACTCATGCCATGATAGGGAAATGCCATGTCACGGCAAGGAATGTTGTGCTGCGGCATGGTCTCTATTGTCTCCTTTTCCTACACTTTTTGAGTTCAATGCCACTATAAGGGAATTCCATGCCGCGGCATGGACCCTGCTGCTCACCTATTTTTCTTGAAAACTTATTGTCCCTATGTTTTCCTTGTTTAACCACTTTAATTTCCTCTTAATCTATTTCATTTAACCTTGATTCTTCTCCATCATTTTTACCTATCTTATGTAGTAATCTTGCATATACTATCATTCTACTTACACAATGCATTGCATGCCTAATTTTTGAGAAGTTCAAAATACTCAACATACACTAATTAAAATCCACAATTATGTTTATGTCCTTCATCAATACATAACTCTCTTTGTTTCCAAACTTCCCACTACATAATTTGTATAGTTTATTCATAACCAAAATGTAATACAATAGCTTTACCCAAAATTCACCCACCATACAAATAAACTATGCCAATGAAGCACGATTCAAAATTTAATACGACTTCATAAGAAAGTAACCCTGCTTACCTTGTGTTTATCAAACACACTTCTCTTTTGCTATGATCCTTATATGGCCAAGTTCGAATTCCCAATTTGGGACTCCTACATTCAACATATATCCCTTAATCATTTAGGTGCAGAAATTTATTACATATATCAGTCTTATTTCATAACCTAAATCTATTCAAGTATTATCCACTTAGCTAAACTTCAATGAAAAGATGATCATGGACTCACAAGGATTAATCACGTTTTACTCTTCTTAGTACTATTTCATCAAATAGTTAGAGTGCAGTTTCCAAAATTCAATATGTTTATTATCCACAAGTTAGGATTTTCTATCCCAAACTACTTACAAACATATTTAAACTGAATTCATATTGTCATCTACATTCAAAACATCTAATTCGCTATCAATTTCATGTTTTGCCCAATTTCCAACCTTCCAACAATGAAATCCTGCTCTATAGACTGAAATTTAACTAATCTTTCTTGTAAATAATGTTAACTACTAGTAAAAATAGCGTACCTATGAATTTTCCTTGACTATAATTCCCAAATCCAAGTCATAGTGCGAAACCGCACTTTATTCTTCAACTTCCACAATCTCAATCTATTGAATTTAGCATTTGCTTGATACTGGAGTGTTGCTAAGCTAATTGTCACCAATTTCCCCAACTTAATTTGTCAAATTCCATGTGAAATAGAGTTTTCTGAAACTTGGGAATGAAAGGGGGAGGCTATGGATAGATGGGGCTGGAAAATGGGGCTAGTGGAGCATTTTAAGCTCCACCCCTCATAATACTCTGGCAGTGCATACTGATAGAGGCACATGTGGCCTACCTATGATGTATTCTGACCTTTTCTAGCACTAAAATTTCTTCTTGTAGACCATAGTACTCAATTCATCTATCATGCTCATCATGATTTTCCATTTATATTACAAATTATTCATATACGATTCCTTTATACACTATAAAATAATTCTTTCCATTTTAAAAATTTATGGCCTTCACAAATACATCAAATTCGTAGTCTGAATCTTTTAAAATAAATAATAACTATGAAATAATCAAAATGCAATCCCTAGAATTCACCAAGTCATCTGTGAATATGAGGCAACTCGTCTAGACCTTGACATGAGCACCAACCCCTAGTTGGGTTCTGCCGTCTGCCTTGACAACTAAAAACCTCAAAGGAAACAACATGAGTTTGGGCAAACTTAGTAAATAGGTAAGATGGAAAACAATGGTAAATAGTCAAGTAAAATGGCATACTATAATAACCTGTTCTTAGGGTGCTACCTATTTACAGTCCAAAGGAGAGCCTCATCCAGATTCTCCCCTAAACTATTGGGTTCCCTGCATTTACCACGATTCTTTCATATTCCAGTATAACCATAAACAAGAATATCACAACATTACACACCCACGCATGGCCTAGAATTGCAAGTCTCATTGTGATGACAATAGACAATACCACTCTACACATACATTCCACTATTATGACATGCCAGTGCAATTATCTCATACATGACTTATAATATACATAAAGTTTAAATCTTTCAAGTTTACACCTTATACACATGATATCAAATGTTCAAGATGGTATTCTAATATCCAAAACCACCAAACCAACATGAGGGTCACATCTTATCCCAATCATGAGCTTCTGACCTATTAACTAAAATCACAATTAAAATAGGATGAGTCTGGGCAAACTCAGTAAGTAGGTAAAGTGGTAAACAAAAAAAATAACGAATAATCCATTAGAAATCATTATCAGATTCAATACACATGCAATTCCATGACATGATGAATTTCATGACAATGCAATCATATCCCTATGCCCATGATGCACATGCTTTCATAATCCAGGTTTACATGCAGCCTGATTATTGTCTTAGCCTCAAAATCAAAACTCATATACCGCCTCATCATCAAGGCATTCTCTTCCATACACATTCATTGTCATCATGTCATTATCAGAACCAGTCTTATCATCAAGCATCTATGCCACCAAGGCATATCCACACCCCATGGATGTCATCATATGTCGATGCCATCTAGGCATATCATATCCATACCTCATTACTGCTACATCATGTCTATGCCATCAAGGCTTATCAATACCCCATGTGTGTTATCATCATATCCATGCACATATTTACACCCCTCAGATCATATCCATGCACATCCATGCCACCAAGGCATATCTACCCCTATGGGTGTTATATTATATTCATGCACATCCATGTCACCAAGGCATCTATGCTACTAAGGCATATCCATACTCCCATCATGTTTGTGCTACTAAGGCACTTTATTATCACTACATAGTATCATCCACCACGCCCTCTTTTTCCTCTCTAAAGCTCCCAAGAAACACCCCATCAAATCCCCTAAGAATTTCACAAACAAAAAGAAACAAATCGCATAGCCATTGTAGCTGCACTAGCGCCGTGGCTATAAAATTATTGGCCACCCAAAGTACATGTTTGGTGGAGTGGCGCCATGACGCCCAACTGGCTGCCCCCAATTTCTCACAACTAGCCTCCTCCACTTGAATCTCTCTTCAACCATTATAGTTTTCTTAGTCACATTCATGATTTTATTTTGCTCCAATTAATACTCACTTATCAAGCTATCCTACATATCACATGATTCCATCATGCCTATTATGATTCATGATTCATGATATAAAAGGCCATGTAATGCAATATGAAGGCAAACCAGCTGAACACAAATCACTCAATCAAATTTCCAAATTAAACCCACAAAAATATATGAATTAATTCCAATCATGATGTAATAAAATAAAAATCAGTAAAAACACAGTGCTCATATGCAAAATCATGAGATACTTATTATCCCCATCCATTACACATCCAGGTAAGTAGTGAAAGGAAACCTACTTACCTTTATGGAGATAATTCCACACTCCTTGGTCTCAAGTTCAATAGCTTTGATCCCAAATTAATGTCAAATGGATCCTACACACATAACATATATCCCATTTAAAATTTACATATGTTTAAACAAGAGATCCAACATAGTCTTATAAACTAGATGGCATTCTATCACACCCCACCTTTCTAGTGCGACCTTGGTTATTTACCTTCATTTTTACCTCAACTTTCCCACTTTTAGGGTGGGGGTACTCAGATCCTATTCTATCATTCCTATTCTTTTTATTATTTCCCCTACGATTTTCTTAATTTTGATGGAATATTCTGCCAAAAATTGGGCAGAGTCTACCTTGAAAATATCGAGATCAATACCTGATATACAACCATGTATCAACTAATTTCTAAATATCAATGTTCACAATCCCAAATCATAAATAAAACTACAATTTTAGCAATTATCAGCATTCTGTCATAACTAATTCTACTAGACCGACTTACCTGCAGCATAGAATCTATTTCGCCCCATGATGGCAATAACATAAACATTTATCACTAGACATGCCATTATATCTTATCATACATCATTTTAAATATTTAAATTACAATCATAGAACTACATTATGATTTACAATTAAACATCAATATACAATGGGATTCCAATCCTAATATACAATCATACTATCCAAATTTCTTCAGTCTTTCTCATAATTCCTTTGCATGACCTGCAAGCTAAAAAATAACATAAGAAGGTGTGAGTCCGGGCAACTCAGTAAGTTGGCACAATTAATAGAAATCAATAATCAAATCACAATAGCTTGTTTCAAGTTAAAACATAAATGACTCTAACAACAATCATATCGTCAATACATAGCTATAAGGCTCAATCATCAATCCAATAAACAATCAAATATAAATTTGTCATGAAGTCCACAATCCTCATTGTTCTAATCATCCAACCATGTCAATGACAAGAACATATATTCATCAATTAATATCAAATAGGGAATCGCTATCATTCCCATCTAATCAATGATTCTTATATTGAATAGATCTTCAAATTAACTATACGACAAAGGGATATTCTTTATCCCTCACATTAGACATCTATATTGAACCAAAACATCAAGTATTCCAATACAAGGGATATCCATTATTCCTAACAATCCAAATAACATTAATCTTAACAAAGATGGGATATCTATTATCCCCAACCAAAATATACAAGCCTGGATTCAAATCAATGGGATATATTCATTATCTCCAACCAATTATACATTCAAACAGAACAAGGAGGCACCTACTTACTTTAGGCTATTAGCTCCAAACCATTCTTCAAGCTCTATGCCTTTTTATCCTTCTCAAATCATCTTATACAGAGTAACAATCCCATCATTTACAAAACAACTTCAATAATGTGCATTGAGGTCACTTATTCCTTTTTATACATTACTAATTCAGTGAGATTATAAAACCTTCATTCATTGTTCATTTTACTGTCATATACAGAATTGTTTCTCATTGAAGCTTTTCAACAGTTTTGTATTAATACTTTATAAGTTTTATGATTCCACATGCTTAAATCATACCAAAAATATCATAATTAACTAACGAAGCCTTCCTCGTAGCAAATACATCTAGATCATAAATTTTCCCCAATTTGTCAACATACACAAAACCCTAACTACATAAATCATCATGTTTCATACCCAATCAAGTTCAAAAATAGTTTAATTCATGCTTTGATCATTTTCCCCATCATTATTATACATAAACTAAGAAATTCCTCAATTCTTCCATTGTTCATAGCTAGTATGAACCCTAGCTTGGTAAAATCATAACTTCTTATGCCCAAATCATGCCAAGAGCATTACAAAATATATTCAACTAATTCTCCCTAAAAAATTTGCATCAATTTCATCATTTCCCCAAAGGTGCACTATTCACAGAAACCATAATAAATATAAAACCCAATTTTTTGGATGGGAAGAAGCAATGTACCATGTATATCAAGCATGGCTGACACCTATAAGCGTGATTACAAGCTCAAAACCTAAAGAAGCTCATTCCAATTACAAGAAGTAGGATTTCCTTCCTCCTTTTATAGTCCAAATTGGAAAAACTTAGGTAAGAGGGAATGATGGAAAGAGTATTCCTCTAAAAATCCATGATTTCTAGCAAACAAAGCCAAGAATCAAGCCTTAGCGTGATGTGTTTCAAGGTATGCAAGCAAGAGAAGAAGAGAGGAGAAGAATGGAATGAAAAAAAATGTCATAAAGCCAATTTAAAAAGTTAGATTTTTTCGCTACTTTGCCGCACTACAGGACTGATGTCGTGACATCAAAAACTTGTGTTGCGGCATCAAGTTGTTGACTGGCCAAAAATTATGCTTTGCTAAAATGATGCTGTGATATCAAAATCCAGTGCCGCAGCATAGATTTTGATGTTGCAGCATCCACCCTTTTGGATGCTATAAGTTCTTCTCTTTTGAAACAATGTTGTGGCACCGGTTTCTTGTGCTACGACATCAACTTGTTGCCCAACTTTTTATGGATTTTTCTCCACTTTAAACCTGGATTTTTCTTATGTATTTACTCCCTCATTAATAATGCCATATTAACATAATGAAATCACATTAAAGTACATTTAAATCCTCCTTCAAATACTAAAATCATAGCAATATTTAACCCAATAACTTAACTCATAACAATTTTTTCTCATAAATTCAGTTAATGCATATTAAAATTTCAATAAATTTTATATATTTATCCTTCAATCATCACACAATGTCCAAATGCACATTTTTAAAAAAATGTTCCTAATTTTCAACACCCTAGGTGTTACAAATTTATCCACTCCTCATTAGGATATATCCTAATCCCATTACATAGTACCCTATTTAATGCCTAATTAATAGACAATTAAGGATGTGGTAAAGCCATTCAATTATGCTTTGCTTTCCATAAGGTCATTTCATCGAGCACTTAACATGCATCATTCAAATTTTCAATTCCAATAAAGTGTAGTAACTGAAAGTCATTTCCAGCATATACAGTCATTGTTCACATGATTAACATCAAAATTAGCTATGCTAACTAATCCGTCATGCTCCAAACTCCATTAATTCTCTTCCAAACCTATTTATTCATATTACACACTGCATAAGGCTAAAATAGGGTTGTTCAATTCATGGACAATCATCTGCATGAATTTTCCATGGCTAAGTTCCACCACTAACATCATAATTAAACATCCTACTTAATTTCCATGAAATCACAAGAAGAACTCATTCAAGTTCATACCCTAGCCCAATGAATTTGCAAAACAATACTCCATTTAGGACAGTAAGTATAAATTAGCCTGGGGAAAATTCTCACTACTATGATTTCTTGTTGATTTCACTCCAAATCTTCAATCTCTTCCACCAATTGCAGCAAGAAGCTTCTTTCGTGAAATTTCCAGATTTCCTTTTCTTCTTTTACCACTTAAATGCATGGATTTTCCCTCACTGGTTACTTGGGGTGACAACAACACACATATAATACAATTCCCCTACAAAAATTTGTTAAAAAGGGGTGTAGAAAGGGAGCTGCAAGAAAGCTGGGGCATGGGAGATGGGAGAGGAATGAAATTGGGGGTTAGCGCTAGTGGAGCATATAAACCTGCTTCTCCTTTGGTGCTTTGGTGGTGTATGTTATGCCATACACATGTAACCTTTTTGCAACATTCTTTAGCATCTTTCTTTCATTAATCATTGCAAAATAAATATGATCTAAATATCCTTAATCATCTCTCTAATTTTTACATTAAGTTACACATAATTTCTTTCACAATCTTAATGGGCTTATATGCAAAATTTACATAATTTGCCTCAAAATAACTATTTAAGAAATTCCTCTTGCCTTAAAATTTTGGGGTGTCACCTTTCACCTGCCTTATAAAAAGTTTTGTCCTCGAATTTTAAAGTCAATAAGTAAGGTTAGTTAGTTCTCATCATTTCTTCAAGTTGCTATGTTGCCTCTTCTTCAGTATGATGACTCCATTGGATTTCTACAAAATGAATCACTTTATTCCTCAGTTGTTGTTTCTTGCTTTTTAATATTCAAATCGGTTTCTCAATAGATTGCAAGTTTTCCCCGAATTTGGATTTCTTCAGGTTCCATTACATGAGAGGGGTTCAGCTCATATCTCCTCAATGATGATATATGGAATGCATCATGTATCCAAAATCTCAAGCTCAATTTGCCTTTCGTGCCGAATCGCACTACACCTTTCATAGGAGACACTTTTAAGAATACTTTATCTCTCTCTTGAAATTTCAAGTGACCCCTCCATGTATCGACATAACTCTTGTGGCATGATTGAGCAATCCACATATTTTCTTTAATCTGAGCCACTTTATCTCATCATCTATGGGCTATTAATGTACCCTTGCCCAGTTCATTCCAATATAGAGGTGATTTGCATTTCCAACCCTTAATCTGAGATAATAGATTTAGGCACACCATGCAATCTTACTATTTCTTTTTGATAAATCCATGCATACTCCTCTGAAGTGAATGTCATTTTGACTGGTATGAAATGGGTCACTTTAGTTACTCTGTCCATAATCACCCAAAGACTATCATATCCTGTTGTTGTTTTTGGCAAGCCTGTAATGAAATCTATAGTAATATCCATCCACTTCCATTTAGGAATTTCAATAGGTTGCAATAAATCACTTAGCCTTTGGTGCTCAGCTTTCACCCTTTGAAATATTGAGCACTTAGCCACATACTTGGCTATGTCATTTTTCATGTCATTCCACTAGTACTGTGATTTTAAATTATGATACATCTTTATGCTTCTAGGATGAATAGTATTGGGTGAATAATGCACTTCCTCAAGCACCTTCTACACCACTATAGATTCTTTAGGAATTACCATCCGATTCTTGTATCTTAGAATGTCATCCGCACCCATCAAAAAGTCTGGTATTTCATTTTTCTGAGCTTTATCTCTCAATTTTTCAAACTCTTCATTTGTGGTTACTTCTTAGGTCAACTTGATTTCATCTATCAAAGTTGGATGTATACTCAACTAACACATCTGAGCAACCAACCCTTTCATTCCCACATGTAGATCTAGGTTCCTCAATTCCTCAAACAACTCTTCCTTTTGAGTGAGCATACATGCCATGCTACTCGAAGATTTCCTACTCAGGGCATCGGCCACTACATTGGCCTTTCTTGGATGATAACGAATGTCCAGGTCATAATCTTTAAACAATTCCAACCATCGTCTCTGCCTTATATTTAATTCCTTCTGAACAAAAATATATTTTAGGCTTTTATGATTGATATATACATCACATTTTTCATTGTATAAATAATGTCTTCATATTTTCAATGCAAAGACAACTACCACTAGATCCAAATCATGGGTCGAATAACTCTATTCATGTGGCCTCAACTACCTAGATGCATAAGCTATTACATCCCAGTCTACATTAACACACAGCCAGGCCCTTTTTAGGAAGCATCACTGTAAACCACAAATCCTCCCCATCCAAATGGTACTATCAATATTGGCACTTCGACTAATCACCTTTCCAATTCTTGAAAAGATTACTCGCAACTATATGTCCATTCAAACTGGGTCCCTTTACAAGTTAGTCTAGTCAGAGGTATAGCAATCATGGAGAATCCTTCCATAAATCTCCAATAATATCCAACTAATCCCAAGAAACGTCTAACCACTGTCACATTACTTAGTCTAGGGCAGTTTACCACTGTCTCTATCTTGTGAGGATCAACTAAAATACCATCCCTTGACACCACATGGCCCATGCAATTCATCCAAAAATCATACTTCTTAAGTTTAGCATACAATCTCTCTTCTCTTCATTTCTGTAGTGTCATTCTAAGATCATATTCATGCTCCTCTCTACTCTTAGAATACATCAAAATGTCATCAATAAACACAATCACAAATTTGTCTAAGTAAGGTTTAAACACTCTATTCATCAAGTTCATAAAAACTGTGGGAGCGTTTGTTAAACTAAATGGCATTACTAGAAACTCTTAATGCCCATATCTTGTCCTAAAAGTAGTCTTAGGCACATTTGTGGGTTTAATTCCCATTTGATTATATCCTCATTGCAAATCAATCTTTGAGAAGATTCTCGCCTCTTGCTACTAATCTAGGAGATCATCTATATGGGGTAATGGGTATTTATTCTTGATGGTCACCTTATTAAGTTCTCTGTACTCAATACCTAACCTCATGCTTCCATCCTTCTTCTTTACAAAAAATACTGGTGCCCCCCATGGTGACATACTAAGATGAATAAATCCCTCACCATCAAATCTTGTAATTGCGCTTTCAATTTTGCCATTTCTACTAGCGCCATTCGATATGGAGCTTTCAATATCGGCCTTACTCCAAGCTAAAGATCAACACAAAATTCTACTTCTCTTTCTGGAGGCAATCCTAGCAATTCACCTTGAAATACATCAAAAAAATCCAGTATTATGAGTATATCCTCCAATGATCAATGTTCTGAATGGGTATCTATAGCAGACACCAAGTATGCCTCACACACTTTCTGCACTAAGCTGAGAGCTCTCATAGCCAATACAGGATTAGCTGCCTCCCCTTTAGGCAAACTCCTAAAGATGATCTCAATCTCGCCTAGAGTTCTCAAAGTGACCTATTTGTTTTTTTTTTTTTTTACAATCTGCCTTGGCCTCATACTTTGCCAACCATTCCATACCCAAGATAATATGTAATCCATATAGATCCAACACAATCAAGTCAACATAAAATTGTCTACTCTCAATCATTATGGGAATAAAATGACACATTTTGGTAGTTGTGCTAACCATTCTCAAGGAAGTAGACACTTTCACAACATTATACATGGGATATTTAGGCAGACTAGATCTATTCACAAATACTATGATATAATTGACTAGGATGCACTAGGATCAAATAAAATATATGCCATATAATCACAAACAAAAAGATTACTTGTGACCACATTATGCATCACCTGTGCTTCCCATGGATTAGTTGCTGATACCTGTAGAGCAATTTGGGGCCTTTGCTCTCTTTGTTGGCACTTTTGTATCACATAAGGTCCTCTACCCCTACCCCTCATTGGCATTCTGCCACGCTCATGCTGTTGTGGCATTTGAGATCCTACACTTTCACTTCTCCTCTACAAGGAAGGATAGTCCCACCTGATATGGCTTGGTTCACCATAAGGAAAACATGTAACTGGCCTCTGAGGCCCTAATCTTATCATATATTCTGACACTTGACCTCTTGCTTGTCTCGGGTTGGGTATTGACATCTGTCATCTCGGCCTTCTAGATGTCATTGGGTATTCAAATTTCATATGCCCAGGTTGTTTACAATTAAATTTAGAAGATATACCACTTCCCCAGTCAGTCCTAGGCTTCTTTCTACACCCATGATCACTATCCTTGGTACATTTTCTATCCATTATTTTTGTGTGCTCCTCTTTCTCTCACTCTACTATACAAGCTCGTTCTAAAATATCCTCATATCTAGTTAGCATAAATCAAGCCACATCCTGCCTAATAGATAGTTTCAACCCTTCTTAAAATTTCTGGGCTATTTCCAGAGAGTTTGTTTGTGCCCATGGCACAAATCGAGCTAATGATCTGAATTGTTCATCATACTCTTCCATAGTCCTTTTCCCTTGATGCAAGATCATAAATTTTGTAGCTTGTCTAATTCTCTCACTAGATGACACATAATGATGAAAAAATGTTTTCACAAAAATCAGCCCATGTCGGACCCGCAGCACCATCATGCAACATTAATTTCTCTACATTTCACTAGCACTTAGCATCACCTTCGAGCTAGTATACTGCATAGAGAACTTTGTGCCCCTTGGGACATCTCATGTACATGAAGACTTTGTCTATCTAAGAGATCCATTCATCCACTACTTGACAATCCTTCTGTCCTTTAAATATAGGAGGCTTGATATTATGGAAAGGCTTCATATTCAAATCCATTCCAAGCTATCCTTGGTATGTTTGATCCAAGTGCACTACTGGCTCTTTGTAATGCTTGAGGCATTAAAATAAGAATAAAGGGTTGTGCAATGTTGCTAAGGCCATGATGAATGTGAATTAATGAAAATTTTGAAGCATTGTTTAAAGGCAAGTGTGAAACTGTGAAATTTTTGATAATTATGCGCTTGAACACATTGTAATTATTTGAAGTGAAGAAATTTATCTTGGGATCAAATGCACATAAGTTAAAGGAAATTTATGTAATTTTTGTGTTATAGTATATGAAAAAGTTGTGATTAAAATGCATGAGAAAATGTCAGAAAAAAAAGATTGAGAAAAACCCAAAGTAGCATAATTGTATTTTGAGAAATGTTGAATTTGAAAAGGGATTAATTGTGTCTAATTTTTGACATATATAATTGATGAATTAGAAAAAGTATTTAACATAAAAGTTATATATCATGAAATATCTTTCTAAATAATCAAGAATCACTTAATTCCGATGTCATATGAGTAAGTTATGATTAATACACCAAAACAATTTTGTATGCTAAATAATAACAAGATGAATGAGATGGGTCAAATTTATATAATGTTTTGACGATTTGTTGGCTTATTTTGGAAAAGGAATTAACATGAAACTTTTATCCCTTGCAATTATCTTTCTAATGCTTCTAAAATCAAGTAATTTGAATATCATACAAGGGAGATATGGCTAAAATACGGAAACTGCTCTTGGTAGGTGTTATGGCAGGAGGCTGACATACGACTACGGTCGGATCCAAGGCCATATACCTTGCTACCCAGTGGTAGTGATATGGTAGGAGGCTGTCATACTAGCTACAGTCACAAGTGGTACAACAAGAGATATGCCAAGTGCTTGCTGTATGTCGATTGTGTGTTCTTATAAGGCTGACCCATTCTGTTTTTCATTTCAGCCATCCAATTTTCTTCCCTACGCCCACCCCTCATGCCATAGACCCTGTTATGCCTATTTTCTTACTGTTTTAGCTTGAAGGTCACCTAGTTTAGGTGGATTATCACTTGATCTTCCATTTAAACCCAAGTTTAAGCCATTCTAATGGCTGATGAAAGAAGGAAATCTGATTTCTTGCAAATGGAGCAAGGTAATGGGAGTTTTGGACTTGGATCCTTGCTCAAGGGAAGAAGCCACGCCTAAATATGTAGCTAAGCCATGTTTCCCAAATTTCATTTTAGCTTGTTAGGGTTTTTGGAAACATTGAAAAATGGTGGAAATGATGTGGAATTCATGGCGAAAAGTGAGTAATGAGTTAATTAGCATGCTTTAAGGCTTAATTGAGCATAAGAAACCTTAATTTATGTTGGTTAGGGTTTCATGAATAGTATTTTTAGGGAAAATGGTATAATTTCTTTACGAAACATGGAGGTAAATGATTAAGGCATGAATTATGATGTTCTGTGACTTATATGGGATAATTTGGACATCTAAAGTCTGATTATGGACTATGACTTAAGTGGGATTCTTCTATATGGACTATGCAAGTCATTAATTAATTGTATTAGAGGCATGATTGAGACTTAACTGAATTGTTATTGAGGTTAATTAAATATTAACCATGCTGTATATAAACCAAATGATGAGTTTAAGCTTGGTTACAATTATGTAATGAAAGTTAGAGCTAATTAACCTGTTATGAAGGTTAATTCAATGTTATGGAGGTTCAGTGATTGTTAATTGTTATTATTTGTGGTTGAACATTATAATGCATTGATTTGAGATAAATTAATTAATCTTTCATTAGTAAGTGAATAGAAATTGTTGTGTGTACAGGATTGTGGAGCAGAATGGAAGCTATTAAGCTTGTGAAATTATGAAACTCAAGGAATTGAGGTAAGTAAGCTCTTGTTTGTTGAATGCATTGATGGGGATATAGAATATCTATTTTTTTGTACCAGGCATATTTGTTTTGGATGAGGGATAGTGGATATCCTGTGCTTATGTAAAACTATTGTTTATCTATTTTATGAATACATGAATGTTAGGGATAATGAGCATCCCTGGATTTGAATTAACTAGTGCATGACTGATGATTCATGTGAACATGTGAATGGTGGGGATAGAGAGTACCCTGTAATTGTTGGTCCCATGTAGATGAATAGCTCAAGAGAGTAAGGGTGAATTGAGCATATAAAAATTATGGCCAAATAAAACTTAATGAGCTAAGAAGAAGTAGTGATGCAGTATATATGTAATTTTCATATTTGATTGTATGACTGCTTCACTTCCAAGTTCAACTTCTCTTAACTATTCCTATGTTAAACAAGTTATATTGTGTGTGTGATGATGTGAATGATAACATTATCCTTAATGAATTAACGAAGGATATAAAACAATTGCTCAAGCAACTAATGAAAATACTGGAGTGCATGAAAGATAAAGCAGGCAAGCAAACACACACACACACAGATAATACAATTTTTATAGTAGTTTGGGAACCCCGTCCTTACTTCTACTCTTCCAAAGGCACTAACTCATTGTGCCTTGGGTTCCACTTCTTCTAGATTCCAGCTCTAGGGGGCATAAGCAAGTATCCCCAATACTCTTCTAGTTTTACGAGTTCACCAAAAAACTCACTAGTTTCAAAGGTCACCAGCAAACTTGATGGTTTTGGCCTAGCTCACCAACAACTCATACAATATGGTTTTCATGAGCTCACTACAAACTTACATAGCTAATTTCACAACACGCTTTTTGCACATTACATTGCCTCTTTTCTTAGGCTGATTTTATAAAGATTAAGCTCATAAAAATAATATCTCATTAAGGCTCATTAGATATGAATGTTGCATGTATATAATTATGATAGAACTTTTATGCTCATTATCTATCAATGCAATGGAGATTGATTATCTAGGAGAAAACATAGTCTGATTGAGAGAGATGTTATACATTCATGTTCAATTTTTTTTTCTCTCAGCTTCTTCAACCTTCTTTGTTGTTGTACTACTACCTTTATACTACTTCAAAAACTTTTGCCAGTTGGAGGTAGTTGGCTTTCTATTAATGTTGAAGACCGTTTTGATTTCTCCCGTTGGAAAGCTATCCTTTTGAGAAACTCGCTCGTAGTTGGAAAGCCTATAGTGCAGACTTTGAAGAAGGTGCCATTCCATTTTTAGCAAACATCAAATGAAGACTTTCTTGGTTGACTGACTCATCTATTATTATGGAAAGATGCCCATTAATCTGAAGGGGCACAGTCTTTGAGAGTTGCACTCTTTATTTGAATGTGGAATTCTTTTCTTTGAATTTCTTTCCATCTTCAACTAGTCTTAAATTGTTCAGTTTGCTTTATAAAATTTGCATTGAATGAGATTTTAACCAGAGAGTGCAGTCAGTGATGTCTGGCATAGATGGCTTCTACTCTTCATGATATACCATATTTTATCTAAGGACTCTATCACTTGAATTTGTCTTCTATAAATAATAAGCAAAGTGACTCTAAGTAGATCCATATAATATACCACTTCATTGATGTTAGAAATCATTGTAGTAGTTCACTTCATCTTCTAGTTTGTCTGTTATAGTTAAATCATAGAGGCACAGATGAAGTAACTCTTCTTCATTGTTCATCAGACGAAGTTCACTTTATGGATGAAGTTTGCTTCATTTTGGTGAGGTGGCTTTTTTGGTTCTATTATAAATGATAGATGATCTTTGTGGTGCAGAAAGAACTTCTTCATAGCCGACGAAGTATCCTTCATTGGATAAAGTCTTCTTTTCATCAATAGGAGTGCCTTTGTCTATTATAAGTAAGAGACGATTCTTCTTGATCGACATGGATTCTTCCTTGATAAATAAAACATACTTTATCTGTTATTTGTCTGTTGAGATCAACAGATGAAGTTGCAGCCTATAGACAAAGTCTTCCAAATGGTTCGTCTGATGACTTGTCTATCATAAGTGATAGATGAAGTTGTGGTGTGCAAATGAATTCTACTTCTAGTCACTCATATAATGGTTGTCTATTAAGTAGCAGATGACTCATTGAGTCATGGATGACTTGCTTCTTTATATGTTATCTAATGGCTTTGTCTGTTGCTCGTGATAAACAACTTTTTGTAGGTGAAGTCAACAAACAAAGTTTTCTTCTTTAGTTGTTGTGCCGCTTCTTCTTTATCTTCTATATTTTTTGTAGAGATTGTGGATATGTTTCTTGGCCTCTTCAGTTTTCAGATGAGCTTTATATGATAGACAAATGCTTGAGTAATTTTGTCTTCATTTTAGCTTCTTCATTTGTTTATTTTTTCTCCATTTTGTCTTTGCATCTGCAAACTAAATTCATCTTTGTGTTTTGGACCAGTGTTGACTATAATTAATTTTTCTATCTTGCCCATGGAACGATCTATTTGAATCTTCTTAAGGCAGATTTTTTTTGACACTGACTTTTTCTATAGACAAATTGCTTGATCACTCATTAAGACTTGAGTTCCATGACTATAAATTTCTTGATGGTTTCTTTTCAAAGCTTTAGTGTCATTCTTTTTTATCACTCTTATCTTCTTTCGGTCAGTGGATTATGCTTGTTGATGCTTTCACTATGTACACTGTCCATTGTATTCAAATTGCTTCCCTGTATGTAAAGACCTATTTCTGCAACGCTTGGGAACACAATTGTTAGTACCACACATGTTCACTCATATATTGTTGCACATCATCAAAAATTGATTGATTGCCATATGCACTATTTGTTTTAACATTCTCCTCCTTTTTGATGATGACAAAATATTTGAGTGAAATACCTTTCAGCAAAGAGAATACTCATTAATGTGAGTAAAATTTATGCATGGGTAAATGTATTATGACACCCTTAACTTAGTACATAGATTACTTGTTTAACTTATGTAGCTTTAATGTTCTAATTGTTCATGTAACTCAGCTCCCCTTGAGTAGGTGGTCCTATTTTCACTCATTGTTTGTTTCATATATTTCTCCCCCTTTTTGTCATAATCAAAAAGATAAATTCTAGAATAAAAAAGTAATAGTGATAGTAACCAAGAATTTATCAAAAAATGATTTCATTAATGTCAGATATATACAATGTACAAAAAAAGTTGTATTTTTCTGATGGAGGTTTTACATTGAGAGCCTTTGGGATGCTATTAGGGATAATTTGAATTCGCCTAACATAATTAGGATCCATTAGTATTAGATGAGGAAGAGGCAGTCCTTGATCTTGTGCTTTCTTGTTGGCAACTGACCATCTTTCAAAAATGGTTATAGTTAGTATAAGAGGATTTGGAGCTGTTTCATGATGGTCAATGAACTTAATGCCCACTCGATAGTTATTATCTAATAGCTCTAGATATGGAGGACTTGCCATGACAAATTGTCACAATGTTGGCATTTGTTCAATAGTTGAAGCTGGCATCTGTCATGGAGATTGTGCTTGGAGGAATAAATGTAGATTCAGCTCCTTGGGTATTGCTTGTTGAGGGCCTGGATGTTGAAACCTTGATCCTTACAAAAGGTTGAGCACTGGAAGAGAGCTGTTGGGTGGTTGAAGGAAATGTTTCAATAATAGAGAGAGTAAGTGTTGTGAAGGAGATGGTTTAATAGGAGGAGGTGATGTAGGTGGAGATGATTCAGAGGAAGTGTGAATTATAGAGGGAGAGAATTCAACATCTGGTGTTGTGGAAGGAACAATATTTGGTGATTGTTGGGAGAATTCATTTAGAATTTTATCACTGATTTTTTCTCCATCTGGAAGAAGTTTAGGTTTGAAGGTTTTGGATGGTCCTTTCATTATTATGATGTTGTTAAGATAATCTTGGTCTTCAAAATTTGGAAAAGGAAGATCAGATAAAGTGAAGGATTTATTTTGTGATTGAAGAGTGAAAGCAATTATTTGGTTTATTAATTATCTATGTTCAATTTCTTCAAGGGTCATTTTTAATTTTCTAGTCTTAAGAATTGAGAAATTTTATTTTGGGAGTTTGGAACGCTGAAGTTGATATGATTGAGATGAGGATGACATGACTTCTAGTGGAGTGGGTTGACTGATGTTTGAGGGTGGTTGAGGAATGAATGGAGATGGATGGGAAGATTTCGGTATTTGAACAAGTTTGAATGAGGTGGATTGATTAATATTTTGTGGAGGTGAAGAGAAATTTTCTTGAGATGAATGTTTCTTTAAAATAGATTTTAAAGATTTAAAGATTTTACTTATTGGAATTGTTGACTATGATATAGAAGATATAGAATTAGACCTAGGAGATTCTGGTGGAAGATCTATATGATGAGTAGGAGATGGAGATTTGTGAGGTGTGTGATGTGGTGAGAGTGGAACAGAAGAGAGGCAGAGTGAATATCTCTTCTTAGTGAGATAGAAGTTGGCTTCTTTTGGTTTTTAATGGATTCCATTAAAGAGGATAAGGTTTCTATCTTTTTGTCCAATGAATCCATTCTTAGTGTCATAGATGTAGCAAATAGTTCATTTTCTAAAGCCTGTTTTCAAGATTTTGTGGAATGTGTTGGGTATGTTGAGATGAATGAGCAGGTACAAAAGGGGATGGAGTTGGAATGTGATGTGGAGACTCATGACCTTATGGAAAGTGTTGGGCTACTGGAGGTGAGTGAGTAGGTCTGAAGGGAGATGGAATTGGGCTATTATGTGGATATGATTCTGCTATAGTTGCTACTTCTTTTTCTAGTGTTGTTGCCTCTTCTACTATAGCTATTGAAGGGACTTTCTCTCTTTCTTCCCTGACAGATTTTGTTCTTTCTTCTTCTTCTTCTTCTTTTTCTCTTTGCATTCTATCTATTTGCTCATGTTCTTCACTTCTCACTTCTTCCTCCTCTTCCCCTTCTTCTTCTTCTTCAATCATTTTTGCTTGTCTTGCCCCTTAGTTTTCTTTATGACTGCATTACCTGATGATATTCCCATTCTCTTCAGTGTTATTTCATCGATCATGTCTGATGTTTTGAATGCCTTAGGGACTTCATATGACAAGTCCACCTTTGCTCTTCTCAATATTTGAGCCATTGTCATTCTATATGGTAAAGGAGGTCTTGGTGATAATTTGACTTGAGAGAGATGGTCAGACATCAGTTTAGCAAGGTCCAACTTCTTCTTATACTTTAATGCCCAAATAATCTTTGCGTCTTTCTTCGAAACATTATCCCTACTACCAATCTTGGGATGAATGTTGTTATTGAGGATAAGGTGGGCAACCCTCAAGTTTACATCCATAACTTTGGTATTTATATTCTCTCCAATGGATGTACCTGTCAATTGTGAGAACAATTCTCTTATGGGTGTTGGCCATTGAAATGTTTGTCTTTCAACTAGAGGAAGATTCAAGCATTCTCTAATATTTTTAGGGGAGAGATTTATCTCTTTATTTCATGATCTCTTAAGCTTAGGGTCATAATTGCAGAGATTTCACCATTCTAGAGTAGCTTTTGTCCCTATGACAAATATGATTTTTCCAACCATGAAAGCTTATCTAGTCACATATTTCCAGCTTCTTCTTCTCAAAGGTTTTGAAATCAATGGCTCTATCCTATACTACCTTTCTATTGACAAATTTATTCATGTAAACTTGGTAATTTTGTTCATCATTTTGACAAGTTACCTCTAGAAATCTATTTCTCTATGCTTTACTTTTTCTTGATGCATGCATTTCCTCTTACTTCTTTTTGCTTCTTTTTCTTCCGGACATGCATGCTGGAGTCTTCTTTGTAGTTCTTGTGTCTTCCATTTTTGTTAGCTAAGGTTTTAGGGTTCTGAAGTAGAAGAACTTGAGGGTTTTTGGTAACAAGACGAGTGGAGGAAAATGGCACCAAGAAGACGAGACGTAGAGAAGACAACAATGGGAATTCAAATCGCCTTCTTCTATAAAGGGGTTTTTGTCACAAATAGGGAGTGCTAGAAGTGGGTTTGAGACAAAGTTAAATAGAAGATTTGCTGAGTACATCCTTGGGAGTTTTCAATGAATTTAGAGCATCAGACAATCCGACAAACAAAGTGATGACTTCATCTATTGGCAAATATGAGATGATGAGATTTTTCAATTTGTTTCAAAATATGTATGATTGTCTGAGATTATGATAGTGATTTACTTATGAAAGGAAGACACTAGTTTGAGTGATCGATGATATGCATAAGCAAGCTATACTTTAATATAATGTGTATGGCATTCAAAATGACATGTTATCAATTAAGTAACATATAAATATCAATTCCTTGAAGATTTGAGAGTTTAGATCAGATAATCACCTTATTTTCTTAAAAAGATAATATACTAAAAAATTGCTTACTTGATGTCTTCTAGCATTTCTTGATTGTTCCTAAATGCTTCTTTTTGCTGCTTTATTTTGTTGCTCTTGCATAGATTCAATTGCTTGGATTCTTTATATTCTGTTAGCTTTGTCACAACTAATTTCTCATGCATTTCTATCAAGGCTATACATGGATATTTTAATTAAGTTTAGTAAGATGCAAAAGTTTCAAAGTTTTTAGAGTCTACAACAGAAAGATAATTCATAAAAGTTTGTGACTAACTTGCAACTGAGTAGGAATGTTGTAGAACGATTTGGCCATGGGAATCTCCTTACAAGTTAACTTTAGATAGTTAAAATTAACTTGCAAAATCTACTTTGATACTACTTGTTGGTCTCATGTAGATGAATAGCCCAAGAGGGGAGGGGTGAATTGAGCATATAAAAATTATGGCCAAATAAAACTTAATGAGCTAAGAGGAAGTAGTGATGTAGTATATATGTAATTTCCTTGTTTGATTGTATGACTGCTTCACTTCCAAGTTCAACTTCTCTTAGCTATTCCTATGTTAAACAAGTTGTAGTGTGTGTGTGTGTGTGATAATGTGAGTGATAACATTATACTTAATAAAGTAATGAAGGATATAAACAATTGCTCAAGCAAAAAATGAAAAAAGTGGAGTGCACAAAATACAAAGTAGGCAAGCAAACACACACATAGATAACACAATTTTTATAGTGGTTCGGGAACCCCGTCCCTACATCTACTCTTCCAAGGGCACCAACTCATTGTGCCTTGGATTCCACTATATCCCATATAATGGAAGTACACTAGTGTCCCCAACATTCTTTGAGATTCCAGTTCTAGGGGGTGTGAATAAGTATCCTCGACACTTCTTTTGGATTCTGGCTCCAAGGGGCATAAGCAAGTGTCCCCAACACTCTTCTGGTTTTACGAGTTCACCAGAAAACTCACTAGTTTCAAAGGTCACCAGCAAACTTGATGGTTTTCCTAAGCTCACCAACAACTCATACAATATGGTTTTCACAAGCTCACTACAAACTCACATAGCTAATTTCATAATACGCTTTTTGCATATTACATTGCCTCTTTTCTTAGGCTAATTTTACAAAGATTAAGCTCATAAAAATAATATCTCATTAAGGCTCATTAGATATGAATGCTGCAGGTATATAATTATGATAGAACTTTTATGCTCATTATCTATCAATGCAATGGAGATTGATTATCTAGGAGGAAGCATAGTCTGACTAAGAGAGATGTTATACATTCATGCTCTATTTTTATTTTTCTCTCATCTTCCTTAACCTTCTTCATTGTTGCCATACTACCTTTATACAGCTTCATAAACTTATGCCCGTTGGAGGTAGTTGGCTTTCTATTAATGTTGAAGACCATTTTGATTTCTCCTGTCAGAAAGTTGTCTTCTTGAGAAACTCACTTTTAGTTGGAAAGCCTGTAGCACCGACTTTGAAGAAGGCGCCATTCCATTTTTAGTAAATGTCGAATGAAGACTTTCTTGGTTGACTGACTCATTTATTATTATGGAAAGATGTCCATTAATCTGAAGGGACACAGTCTTTGAGAGTTGCAATCTTTATTAGAATGTAAATTACTTTCCTTTGAATTTATTTCCATCTTCTGCTAGTCTCAATGTGTTCAGTTTGCTTTATAAAATTTACTTCGAACGAGATTTTGACCAGAGGGTGCAGTCAGCAATGTCTAGCATAGATGACTTCTACTCTTCATGATATATTATATTTTATCTAAGGACTCTCTCACTTGAATTTGTCTTTTGTAAATAGGCAAAGTGACTTTGAGTACATCCATATAGTATATGTAAGGCCCTGGAAATTTTAAAAATGTAAATTTTCACTATTGTAAAGTTTTGGTAATTTTTACAATGCAGCGTACTGTAAAATTAAAATTTTAAGAAATTTTATTATCAAAAAATTATATAAATGGATGAAATATCTATATTAATGTGAGGATGATGAGAATATATGTTAATTAATAATTAATAGGTGAAGAAAAATTAAAAATTA